>CAUYLG010008548.1:0-99881 GCA_963573385.1 Cacajao melanocephalus | reverse complement strand
AAGAAAAGGCAGACAGACAGTGGGGTCTGGAGGACTACTCAGGCAATGCCAGCATAGCATGCCAGAATAGCAAGTTTATTGTGTGCATAAGTCTGATTATATACCTTTTAGTTCTTCCTTGATGACGTAGGCTCCATGGTTACATTAAACAGTAAATGCAAGAACAGAAATCAATGGAACAATGATTGATCAGTTTGCTGAAACACTATGGGAACAGGTAAAACAAAAATCAATGGCATGGGAACAGAAACTAAGAAACTAAGGTAACTAGGCCCACTTAGGGTCAACAGAGCCATAAATCGTTTGCAGAAACTAGAATTGACATAACACACAATGTCTCCTGAAGCCACACAATGTCTCATGAAACCCGTCATGCTTGAGCTCAGCGTCCTGCTCCAAATGTCAATAACAAACAGTATTCTTTAGAAATCATGCATCAACACTCCCCCCTTTCCCTCAGCTCAACAGCCTCTAGGTAAAGGTGAAACGTGTATGGGCTCAAGCTCAAAATGGCCACGGTACAGCTAAGCACCGTGAACGGGAGCGATCCCCACATTTACCAATATCCAGAAAAGGTTCTTAGAAGAAGCCAGTAAATTTGGTTACTGTAAGTAATTGGCAATTGTTGAGAGCAGATTTTGGAGACAGTAGATTTGGTAGAGATGATCCAAACTGCAAGGGAAAGAGGAATGGGTAAGAGAAGAGGAATTGAATACAGCTTGAGAAGATTATTTACTTAAGAAACTTTTTAGAGAATAGAAGAAACAATCAAATTATTCTGAGGAGAAAACACTCTTAGTCTGTTGTCATGATGCTATAAAGATATTACTCAACTGAGTAATTTATAAAGAAAAGATGTTTTTAATTGACTCACAGTTCTGCATGGCTGAGGAGGTCTCAGGAAACTTACAATCATGGTGGAAGGCCCCTCTTCACAGGGCAGCAGGAGAGAGAAAGAATGCCAGTAGGGGAATTGCTAGACATTTATAAAATCATCAGATCTCGTGATAAATCACTCACTCTCACAAGAACAGCATAGGAAACTGCCCCCATTATCCAGTTACTTCCCACCAGGATCCTCCCATGACACTTGGGGATTATGGGAACTACAATTCAAGATGAGATTCAGGTGGGGGATACTGCCAAACCATATCAAACTGTTAAAGAAGGTTTTTGTTATGTTTTGTTTTGTTTGGACATAGCTAATTTAAGCACATTTGCTGCAGAGAATGAAAACATTGCAAATAAACTGGAAAATAGACAGATGGAGTGATTTACAGTATCATGTAGAAATGGAAGAATTAACCTTAGCTAAGTGAAAAAAATAGCTTTCTTTTTGAGAAAGAAATTGAATTGGTAAAGATGGACAATGAAAGAGGGAAAATCAATGCAAAGTGAAGAAGAAAAGATACTAAATGGCTAAATGCTTTCACCCCTGTTAACAACCAAAATATATTCTGAGAATGAGGGAAGCAAAGTTATGCCTAGGAGTTTTGAAAGCCAGGAAAGCTTTGAAATAGGTCTGTAGTAAGGAGCTAAGAATCAACTAGAAAAAAAAGCATTTGTGTATTTCTTGGTGGCAAAGACAGTAAAAAGCTCATTCATTCCCTCAACTGATGTTCATTGAGCATCTGTTACATGACAAACATTTTATCAGTCCTGGGGCTATGGTTGCAATTAAAAATAAAATGATGTGATCTCGTCCTTTATAGAGCTTACATTCCAATCGGCATATACACATTTTTAAGTATAAAATAAGAATTATTTGATAATTCTAAAGATCATAAAGAAAAATAATAATAAAGACAATCCAAAATTTGTCACATGACAAGGAAAGGGTTTTCTGAAGAAATGACTTTTGATAAGGCATAGTGAGAACAAGTAGAATCCATTCATATGAAGTTTGGAATGAATATCATAATAGGCAGGGGAAATTACAAGTGCAATATCTGTGGGAGGAAACACACCCATTATGTCCAGAAAACAGAAAGGTGCATGTGGTTGGGGTTTATTGGGTAACAGTAAGTAAATGAAGAATGGTAACTCACATAATCAGAGATGCCAGATCTTGCAGTACTCTGTAGGCCATTGGTAAAAGTTAGAATTTTATTCTAGAAAAAAATAAAGTATTTGGATGTTTAAAGTAGGAAGGAAGAGAGATCTTCTAATGCAATACTTTAAAAAAAATCATTGCAGGTTTTGTGTAGAACATGCGTTGTAGCAGATGCATAGAGCTAAAGTGAAAATAGGCCGTTCAAATAGTTTTATGCACCAGGGAGTCCTGTGAGATCAAGAAAGGACCAATGGCTTGGGAAGAAGCTGAGGCTGGAAGATGAAAATGGCAGAAAAAACATTCAGACAGAGTAAGATGATCAGGGGACCAAAGGTAGGAAGTGATGGTTATTAGGCTTGTGGAAGGGGGCTTTAGATTATGAGGTTCTGACAGAAAAGCAGCTATGGGAAATAATGAATGAAGACAACATAAAACTCTTTATGACTGGTGCCTCCCTAGAGACAAAGAGAAGAGAAAAATAGAGGCAGGCAGAAATGTCTGGAGTGTGTTCAGGTGAATAGCAAAGAATTACAGGGAATCAGACTCTTTAATTCATCTGATAATACATCAGCATTTTTCAATAGGCTATTAAAAATAACTGTTTCCAATATACAGAAAGACCAATTAAGATAAGGCATACCAAATTTGAATATTTTGCTGTATTTTTACCTCTGCCATGTTTAAAAATAAATGAAATTATTAAGGTAGTAAAAGTAGTGTTCTACTCCCTTTGTATTCTTCCTTGGTCTTGTTATTTTTCTTCTCTTTTAAAGGTAACTTTGAATCCAGGTTTGTTATTATTTTTGTTTTAATCCTGTGCATTTTTTGGTAAATAGGTATATATCATTAGCAATATAGTACTTACAAAAATATCTATCATCATGTAAAAGGTTATATATTAAATTAGTTTTAATTGTTATCGGAAGTTACCTTTCAAATATATCTGGACATGGTGTTGGGGGATGCAAACAGAGTCAAATTACACGAATCCCATGCCTTAGAGACAAGACTTGCAGGACAGATGTGGGCCTTTCCATTTTTCTGTCTGTTGTATTTGATCACCGATTTCTTTCTTCACCTTTAGCCTCCTAATATATTTCACTTTTGATACTGGTATTTGCACAACCAATAACTGCCTTTAGCAATGTTCTTGGTTTGACATAAAAATAACATATTTTCACAAGGATAGGTCCTTCTTAGAACAATTTATCTGCTGGGTTAGACTACCCTGCTGCAGGGTGCAGACAGCTTTCAACTGTCTGCTAGTCCAAAATTTATTAGGCTCTACTCACAGCACTTTTCACTGGGCATATTTTGTTCTGCAGGCTTCCTGATGTTCTTCAGGAAGAGTCTAGTCAGCTGTAAATATTATGTCACATTTGTTGTATCTTCAAGGTGAACATACTTTGAAAAGAAGCTAAAGGAATTTCTAGCACTAATTATTTCATTACTTATTCAAAAGTTTGGAAAGTACATAACAGAATAAAAAGGGGGTAAAAAATGAACTAAACACTCGCACGGAATAAAACAAGAAACCATAAGGCTGAAGAAGTTAAGTGTTGCCCTGTTGTTTTCCCTTGATGTGCGACTTGTTCTGTATTAGTTTGACACTCTCATCTCTCCCAATCCATCCTCTACCTTGCTTCCTGCCTTGGATTACACCCACTGCGTTCCCATGTCAGATTTTTAGCTGGATTTGCCAAGTGAAAGGCATCAGGAAACTTTCGGCATGCATAGAGAACGAGAGAGGTTAGATATGCTTTCCCCTGGATTCTTGCTGACTCAGTGCCAAGTTGATGGCAGCGGCTGTGTCCCTCCAGGATGTAGCTTTCTGAAGGCTGCTCCTCCAACACTTCCATGTTTTTCCTCTTGTGCCTTCAGCCCAGGAATGGTAAGGACTCTCTGTTATTACCAGTCTGAGAATACCTTGCCTCAGCCCTTCTTGTTGGGCCCCTCAACCCTGCTACACTTCTGTCAGTGTTCAAGTGTTAAAGATTTTTGTGCCCTCTACACTTGAGTAATTTTCCTGAGGTGACCTTGACTGATGCATGTGTTATGTGTTACTTAGCCTGTCTTGAGTGAATGGGAGGCAGACAGCATTTCAAAAGAGTTGTTATTTTTTACTTGTTTGTGTGCTTGTTTCTCTGCTTCATTTCTTCTTGATAAAATACTATCATCTATTCATATGAAAGGCAGAGTCCTTAGTATTGGGTATTGCAGATGTGCATGTCTAAGCAAAGAAAGAATAATATCTACAAGTTAGTGCTTATACAAAAAAAAAGTCTTCCTTTGTATTTACTGGTTTTGTAAAATGAACACGGTTTTAGGGTTTTGCATGTTATTTGTTTACATAGCTCACAGGATAAAGCAGCCTTTGGTAAGGCTCCAGCTTTCAATTTACATGTTCTCCACTTCTTTACAGACAGGAAAGAAACTCTGTTAACAGGGATGTTGAGTGACACTAGCACCAGCTGAATTGCTAAGGTTTTAAAAATTTCCCTATTTATAAACATTATATCAATAATCTTGAGAGAGCCATAGGTAATTCATGGGTTTTATGACTTGGTTTTGTAATTTTCTTCCACAGCATAAAAATGCTTTGGTGAACTACTTTGTAAATGGTCATGTTTTGTTAAGAAGAAATCACCAACTAGTCACTGGTTTGTTTCCTGTTATTTTGCCATTATATAGATGTAGACCAAGCAGAATACCAGAATCTGGAATTTTCCACATCATAGATGTCATTTTAATGCAGACTTATTCTGGAAGTCTTGGAAAAAGTCAAGATAGAAGTTTCTCCCTTTTTTGGGGTCTATAATAGACCCAAAAAGTGGTATTTCATTAAAGTTCCTGGGGTGTGTTTAAAAAAATTTGCACGCAAAAATCATCCAGATACTTCATCTTATTTTTCAAATGTTAATGTTGACACATTCAATTAAGTGAGAAACACTTCAGGGAGAGATGATAACCAGAGCTACTACGTTATATAAAACCAAGAAATATGAATTACCTCATTATCTATGATATAAATGGCACCCAGAGTTACTCAGTGCACAATCTAAATGACTGTACATCCAAGAAGGTCCTAATGGCAACCATAATTTCCATGATATTAGAACAACTCAAAGAGAAACAATTAGATAGTACATGCTCACGTGATCAATATTTATTTATTAAGTTGCATTCAATTTAATTAAACCAGCCACCTGTAGTAAAATCTACTCTCCAGCTGCAGATACTCATCTCTTGTTCCAAATTATCCAATCAAATATACTCTCTTTACTGTGTAAATGTACCAGTTCTTTTATGAAAAACACGTATCAAGGGAAGAAGTAAGGAAACTTTTTTAAAGGGCCAGATGGTAAATATTTTAGGCTACTGGGCCATATCGTGTCTGTCACAACTACTTAAATCTGCTGTTGTAGCATAAAAGCAGCCATAGACAATTCATAAACAAGTATGACTGTGTTCCAAAAAGTCTTTACAAAAGAAACATCTGGCCAGAAAACATCTGTATTTGAACATTCAAAATAAAATACCATTAATATCCAATTATTTCTTGTAAACCTGGTTGTTTTATTGTGTGTGTGTGTCTGATAGATAGAGAGGGAGAGAAAGAGATGATAGATAAGGGTATTCCCTCAAACATACTGAATCTGATTCTCAAAAAATGAAGCAAATAGTCCATATTTTTATATAGCACCCCCCGCCCCGCCACCAATCAGCTTGGTTGTCTAGCCTGTTTTGGCAAAAATCACTGTAATTAATTTAATTCCACACATTAATTTTTGGCTTAAATTTTATGAATGATCATATACCTGGATTAAACATTTTAGAGCAAGACTGATCCTTCTAATTGCTCAGTTCAAAACTTTTATTCATTTGTGACTGTCACATACTAATTGTAATTCATCAGCAAATGCATCAACACATTTTTCAGCATGTGTTCACCATCTGATTTCTTCTCACTCTTTCCACTGCTATCATCAAAATCCAAGCCACTACCTCCAATGTTTGCAATAGCCTCCTGACTGGTCATGTGGCTCTTACTTTGCCCTTTGTATAGTCTCTACTTCATGCAACATTCTAATATTTTTATTTCAATTGCATCTTGTTAATTCAGTGGTCAAATTCTTTCATGCTTTCCTATATCCTCCCGTGTAAAAGCCAAATCTTTCATTAAAATCTACAAGGCCCAATTTGATTTCCGCTGCTTTGACCCCATTTGCTGTCTGACATCACACATCACAGGTCTCTCAGCTGCTGGATGAAAGCACAGGTATATTCCTGTCTTGGAGACTTTTCACTTGCTCCTCTAAGAGCCTCACATGCTCCTTCCCCCAACGTCTACAAGGTTCAACCAGCACTTCTTTCACATGGTTTCTAAAGCATCTCAATAAGGCTCCTCTGGATGATGTATGTTAAAATTCAACTCCTTAAAATCTTTTTTTTTACAACTATATTATTTTCTATAGCAGGTATCCCTATTCAACACATGTAACGTCCGTGTGTGTGTGTGTGTGTGTGTGTGTGTGTGTGTGTGTGTGTGTGTTTTAATTGCCTGTTTTTGTTTGTTTTCTTTCAAATATAATTTCTGTGGGGACAGAAGTTTCTCTGTTGATTAAATGAAAAAATGACTGAGTGGGACTTTATGCTTTTAGTCTGTGCCTGTAATGTTGTGCTAACATGTCTTGTTTTAATAATGTGCTCCTACTAAAACTTTATTCCTACTGACCCATTAGATTGCAAATCTGTCTTAGCTGTTTTTCCACTATGGTTTTGTATTTAAAACTATATCTAAAGGAGAAATAAAATCATCATCCCAGAAGTGGAAAGTTATTGTATTCATAAGATCTCTTTATTTGCTAATAAATTTAAATTTGTGGTTGAATTTATAGATTAAATGATAGCATAGTCTTATTAATCAATGAAGTGGTCTTGAGCAGAATTTTTATTTTTATTTTTTTACTTTAAGCCTTTGTTATTCTGGTTTCTCCACTGATTTAGCCTATGATAGTATAATAATAAAAATGTAAATTGAGCTTAAAACTAAGTAAAACTATTTCGTAAAATCCAGCAATATTTTTTTCAGTTTATATTACTCCTTTACTTTTACTTTGAACTCTCTTTGTATTAACACAAAATTGCAGTGGAAAAAACTGAGGCAAATGTCTTAACTAAAATAATAGTGTGGCCAAATGATACAAATCCTCTCAGTAGAGAATTTAGCTGACTAGTTCTCCCCAGCACAAGATATTGGACTCCTGTTGTTCACCTGCTGTCACTTTCTATGTGAATAATGGAGAACTACAACTCTGTCTATTGATGTGTTAATTTTATTGTTGTAAATTCTTCAAACAGCAAATGAACCTTTTTTTGTGCCAAAAAGACGTCTCACATAAAAATTGGAGCAGAGAAAACATAATTGTTTTTTCAATTATAATTCTTTTTCATTTATAGTAAAAAAAGAGAGATGTTTAGAGTAACATAAACAAAGAGGGAAAAATGTAATATGGCAGTAGAAAGTATGGCATACTGCTCAGATCCCCCTTGAAGACCAAATGTTTTGTTTTCTGGCAACTGCTGGGTGTCTTATTATCTGACATCTTAATTAGGGGTGGAATAGGACATTTTTTAGTACACATATAGGTTTCTCATTATAACCAAAAAAAAAAAAGTAAAAATTCACTCAAATAGCAAACATACTGCATTTAATATTTATCAAGCACTGTTGTAAACACAATGAATATTAAATCACTTAACTCAATTCTTATATTAAGTCACAAAAATACAATTACTATTTTCACTTAAAGGAAGAAAAACAAGTAACAGAAAGGTTCCATAACTTGCCAAAGAGCATGCAGGTTGTTAATGGAAGAGTCGAGATCTGACTCCAAGGAGTCTGGCTACCAATCTGTGCTATTAGTGATTATACCATGCTGTCCTATCGATAGTTTAAAATAAAAATGTTAGATGAAATACATTTAACAGATTTTATTTCAGTGTTAAAAGATACATGAATCAAGCAGCACTCAAAAGTAAAAGAGGTTTGGAGAGTTTCACTTTAGCGAAGTTTGTATCAAGCTTTGATAAGCTGAATGTGGAGGCAAAGTAAAAAAAAAAAACTTGATTGACTATAGCCAGGTGTTTGCCTTATTTGGGTATAATTCAGTGGAAAGTTTCTAGTTAGAGTTTAGTTGGTGGTTTTTGAGTGGTTAAGCTTAAGCTTCATTTTACTTGGGTGTAGTATCCCAAGGCACTGAAGTCATCTCAGCCAAATGGCTTCCAATTATTATATTATTATTATTTTACCAGATGAAACAGAATTTAGGTTTTATGCCTATGGTTGCATTTTCTAAGTTATTGTTTCTGTCACTCAGATGGAAGCATAGATATAACATTTGAGTCAAGCTAGTTTAAATTAGTATTCATTGATGTTACCATTTTGTTGCCTTGGTACAAATAATCTCTGAAATTTACTTTTACTCCAGAAGCATGGCTCTTAATTTTTTTATTTTTTTGAATAAAATATTTCTATATTTCTTTCAATTGTTACTCTTTGCTTATATGTGCTTTGCTTTTGGCAAATTTTCTTGCTATATTTGCTTTTATGAATAGAATATAAAATAATTTATTCAGGTATATTTTATTTTGTGATTTAGAATAGAGGCTTTTATATTCTCTTAAATTTATATTTTAGTATGGCCAGCTATATGTATATCCATTCGTGTTAATATATTAATTTTTGTTGAGGATTTATTTATTAGATTATTATTGCACAATTACGTCAGCAAAAATAAATAAATGAGTGAAGATAGATTTTATCCACATCTCTTCCTATCAAAAAATAATACTACTTGAAGCAAAAGAACAAATCTCCAAAAACTAGAGACAAGCAATAACTTAAAGACAGAACAATATAACTAGTTAATGCCTCAGCATTCCAGGGAGGAATCACTATTGAAGTTATATCCTAGGAATTGAAGACTAGAATTTTAAGAATCAGAGGAATATAGAAAACAGATCCTTTGGGTGTAGCCTTATAAAGCCAACTAGTCTATAGAATTTCTGATTCAGGAAACATAAAACACTGAGACTCAGCAGAAAATAAACATAAATCCATACCATAGGAGTGCTTTCTCAGTGAGGATTTATAGGACTACTACTTATGAAAGAATTCCAGCTGAAGAAGCATTTATAAACCGGTTACCAACACTACTAGTGGATGAGCTACTATGAAGCATAGTCAGAATATTAGAGAAAAAAATGTTTAAAGTGGAAATGAGTTAAATATAACAGCCACGGTCTTAGAAAGTTTAACAAATAATTTGTTCCAAGTGATTAAATGAATAACAGACTGCAAAGAAAATTAGTGAACTGGAAGATAATTGTTAGGAAAATCACAAATAGAGAAAACAAACAACAAAGGAAATATAAGTGGTTAACTATAATCCAAGAGTTAATGTCATATGCTTTATGACCTCTTTTATACAACGCTGACACAGGCACAAATAATCTATGCTGTTAGCAATTTAGATATTGTTCACCTTTGAGGAAGAAGGAGCTACTAACTGGGATGTGGTATAAGAGAGCTCTCTGGGGACTGGTAACAGTTATTCATTTATCTTGGTGTGTTAAGTAAGTATACACATTTTATGAAAATTCATCACTTCCATAGTTATGATTTATTAGTTTTTCAATATGTCATATCTATAAATAAGCTTATTGAAAGCAAAAGGATAAAGCTTAATAATTAATTACTATTAACAGTGCCTGATACCAAATAATATATTTGAAAAAAAAAATTAGCTTCCCTACTAAAGAAAAAGCCATTTCTAGAATGATTTTAAAACATCCATCTGTAAGTTATTTAATAACAGAAAAGAGTTGTAAATAAATACATGATAAAAAGAAAGTACTCATAAATGGTAAAAAGCTGGGCACAGTGGCTCATACCTGTAATCCTAACACTTTGGGAGGCTGAGGCTGGTGGATCATTGGAGGTCAGGAGTTCAAGACTAGCCTGACCATCATGGTGAAACCCAATCTTTACTAAAAATACAAAAATTAATTGAGCGTGGTGGTGCATGCTTTTAGTCCCAGCTACTTGGGAGGCTGAGGCAGAATTGCTTGAACCCGTGAGGTGGAGGTTGAAGTGAGCCAACATTGTGCCACTGCACTTCAGTCTAGGCAACAGAGTGAGACACCATCTCAAAATAAATGAATGAATAAATAAATAAAAATGAAAATAATAATAATAGATGGCAAAAAATACTAATTGTATTAGTCTATTTTCACACTGCTATAAAGAACTGCCTGAGAATCAATAATTCATAAAAGAAAGAGGTTTAATTGATTCACAGTTCAGCACAGCTGGGGAGGCCTCAGGAAACTTACAGTCATGGTGGAAGGAAAAGAAGAAGCAAGGCATCTTCCTCACAAGACAGCCAGGAAGGAGAAGTGCTGAGCCAAGGGGTAAGAGCCCCATATGAAACCATCAGATCTCATAAGAACTCACTATCATGAGAACAGCATGAGAGAAACTGCCTCCATGATTCAATTACCTCCCTTGACATGGCTCCCTTGACATGTGGGGATTATGGGGAATGCAATTCAAGAGGAAATTTCAGTGAGTACTTAAGGCCTAACTATATCACTAATCAAAGACAGTAACTAATAAGAAAAATACATATTAGGAAATACAAAACAGTGCTTACGTAGTGTTAATAAGAAAAATTTACCAGAAAAATACAAAAATTCCTAACCTCAATGCACCTTAGTACATAGCAAAAATTATATAGAGGAGAAATGGGCACATCAAATTAACCTACTAAAAAATTGTTATATTCCTCAATCTAAAATCAATAGAATAAAAACAACCAAAATCTTTGTAAGTAAAAATATTTCAGTTGTAATATATTTGACCTAATAAATAAATAAAGAATCTTGCAAACAATCTTGGAGGAAAATTATTTCGTGCATATTTTGAGTGATATCTCAAAAGAATACAGAACAAATATCAAAAAGAAAGAACAAAAGAAAGAGGAAAACAAAGAAAGAAAAAGAAAGAAAGAGAGAGATAGAGAGGGAGGGAGGGAGGGAAGGGAAGGGGAGGGAGGGAAGGAGGGAGGGAAGGAAGGAGAGAGAGAGAGACAGAGACAGAAACAAAGAATGAGAGTCAGGTCATATATTCCAGCAAGAGTGAACTATACTTAAAAGATAACTTTTCAAAAAACAAATATACTGTTGGAAACTAAAAAGAATTACATGGCACTAAAGATTAATCCATTTAAAAAAACCCCAAAAAACAAAATACACACCACACACAAGCACACGCACAGACACACACACACACGCCAAATTCATCCAAACTATTGGAAGGTAGTTCTAATCACGAAGAGTAAATAGAAGGGCACTTTCTTTCCTATTGTAAATAACTAGAAAAGTGGGCAAAGTATATAAAGCAACTATTTTCAGACATAGAGATTATAGGCAAAATAGGACTTCTAATACTAAAGAGAATGAAAACAAAGTGAGCTTTTCAATTGCTCTGGCTTTCTGCCTGGAGGCAAATTCAGCACCAGTACTCAGAAATGAGGAAGATGGAGAATGATGGGATTGCTGATTGGAGGAAAATAGGTCAGATTTCAGAAAGGCTGAGGCAGACCAGGGCGGTGGCTCATCCCTGTAATGTCAGCACTTTGGGAGGCAAGGTGGGCAGATCACTTGAGGCCAGGAGTTTGAAACTAGCCTGGCCAAGATGGCGAAAGCTGTCTCTACCAAAAATACAAAAATTAGCCAGCATGATCGTGCACACTTGGGGTCCCAGATACTCAGTAGGCCGCGGCAGGAGAATCGCTTGAACCCGGGAGGCTCAGGTTGCAGTGATCATAGATTGCGCCACTGCACTCCAGCCTAAGTAACAGAGGGAGACTCTGTCTACAAAAAAGAAAAAGAAATAAAAGCGATGCAGATGGAGTTTGCAAGGCAAAAACCGAACTCCTGAAGTCTATATTTAATCCTCTTGAATCTTGGACTTCACATTAATTTTAGCATGTAAAGTTGAAATTCTATGAAGCTAGGCAAATAAATGCAGTAAGGAAGCGAACAATTTCCAAACCTCACACAGGACTGAGATCATCCAAATTCAAAGCAGCCAAGTAGTAGAAATTGTATTCAACATTCATGGCAATCAGTAGAAACCACGGAAAGAATCACACCTGTAGAGAAGGAGAAAGAATCACGCAGGAAGAATCATGCAAAAGAATCACGCAGAAAGAATCACACTTTTGGAGTAGCTCTAGAATAAAAGATGCTTTAATCTTGTCCTATAAGATTCTTAAAACTAAGCCTTGAAAAGATCAAGCCTTCCAGGACAAACATCAACATTCTTCAAAAGAATATAACCAATTCCATATACTCAAACATGTGCCATTCACTGTGTCAGAAATCTAATACAAAATTACCAGACATGACACTACAGCAAATGAGAACCAAAAGTGGTAGAAAATTTAGCAATAGAAACATACTTGGAAATAATAAAGATGATGGACTGAGCAGAAGAGGACTTTAAAAGATCTAATGAAACCATATTAAGGATTAAACTGAAAGATATAATAAATTAGGCACAATTTGGAAGATTTATTAATAAAAAGGGAGAAAAAATAAATCACAACAGGAATAAAAAATGCATGTAGATGCAGACTGATAAAGATTACTTTAAAATTATAACTATCACTTTATATTAATACATGTTAAAATGTAATTAAAATGGAAATGTATTTAGAAAAATATTACTTATAAAAATTAACTCAAGAAGAAATATGAATAGAAAACCTAAACAAACCAATAACAATGAAATGTCAATCAACAAATCTTGACTACCCCCACCACCTACAACAAAAATAAAACTCCCAATTGTTTCCTCATACAAATTTTACAAAACAAAACAAAACAAAAAACAAGAAATAGAAAACTCTTACTTTATTCAAATGATGTTAAAACAAAGCAAAGAAAGAGCCTCAATCCATTATACAAGGACAAAGAACAAAATTCAAAACAAAAAGAAATAAAACTACAGGCCCATTTTACTTATTTAACTCTTTTTAAATTCCTGTAGGATCTTGGGTGAGAAACTTAGTCTGTCAATACGTGTCTGCTGCTTCATCTATGTAAGTGCTAATAAGACCCACTGATGATAGATGAACTGTAATGTGAAGACTCATTTCCTCCTTTGGTTAGTGGACATCCCTGGGACTGAGTTAGGTTAGTGAAAGAACCAGCCCTGAGCTTCAGATACCTCTCTTTCTAATAAGGTCCCATCCTTGATTAAAGAGTTTTCACTTTTTAGACTCACAGTGAGGTTTCTTTCCTGCACCTTTAAAAGTGAGGGCTACTTATACACCATGGAATACTATGCAGCCATAAAAAACGATGAGTTCCTGTCCTTTGTTAGGGACATGGATGAACCTGGAAACCATCATTCTCAGCAAACTGACACAAGAACAGAAAATCAAACACCGCATGTTCTCATTCATAGGCGGGTGTAGAACAATGGAAACACATGGACACAGGGAGGGGAGTGTCACATACTGGGGTCTGTTGGGGTGGACTAGGGGAGGGACAGCAGGAGGTAGGGAGTTGGGGAGGGATAACATGGAGAGAAATGCCAGATATAGGTAATGGAGATGGAGGCAGCAAACCACATTGCCATGTATGTACCTATGCAACAATCCTGCATGTTCTTAACATCTACCCCAGAACCTAAAGTGCAATAAAATATATATATATATATATATATATATATATATATAATAAATAAATAAATAAAAAGTGAGGGCTGTGTTCTCTCTTTCCTGGAACCAGCCATGGCACGTACGTATCAGCTTTATGTATCCTAAGCACATCACTCTGTGGTATACTAACAATTCATATACCATGTATGTTCTGCCAACTTTCTGCTTATGTGTAGGATTGTTTTCTCTTCAAGAAATACTATTTTCTATTTGAGTGTTTGACAATGGTAAAATGTGACTCTATTGCCTCTTGTGTGATACCTATGCTTAATATATTTATTGTAAATCATAAGGAAGATATTAACCGAATCTATTATTAAATTGTATTAGCTATTATTATTTGTTATACCTTATTATGATAGTCTCCTACTGTCTGTATTTTGCCAACTTCAAAAAAATGTTAATTTTCTTTCAAATAAATAATTCCCCATTTGCTTTTTACATCCTTCCATTTTGCTTCTTTTCTATTCACTCTTATGTGGTGTATGAAATTATTTTAATCCTAGATGAAAAATTACAGAATGCTCTATGCTGATATGTAAGTTAGAACAGAATTGCACACATAAAGCTGAATATTACCCAACTTGAGGAAGGAGAAGTTTCCCTATGTTACTTTGTCCTTCACTGACAATACACGGCCTGAGATATATGTTTGCACTATGTTTTCTGTCTGCCTTGGATTGCTATAATGAGTTGAGCTGTCAATGGTGAGTGTGTACCAAAAAGACTATGAATATGTAGAATGCAGCAAGATAAGATGAACCTGAGTATATAATGTTGACTCCAAGGACGTTGTATTCCTGGGTTACACTATATTACAAGTATTATTAAGCAACATTCATTTTTCAAAGATTTTTTTCACTCATTTTCACGAAACCTTCCTAGCACATGCATATAAAGGATGTTGATCTTCCTTGTTTCTCACTTCAATAAAAATTATAAAGTAAGGTGAAGGGAATAGATGTGTATGGAGCACCTATTATTTACTCTCTGCATCTTTTTTCATTGCCCTAACTTTCCTTTTAGAGCTTTGACCTCCAAATACTTCCAGTCCTTTGGTTTTCAGCTGATGCTCCAATGCTCCCCTCCACAGGAGTAGCTCATTTTAATGGAGCTGTCGTTTTACTAAAGCCACCTCATCAAAATTTCCTTGTGCTTCATTCTTTCAGAAGTTTAAGTGGTAAAGGATTACTAATGATTTTTTTTTCAAGCTAAAATTTTACAGAGAACTGTTACATATAACATTTTAATGGATTCCATTTTGTGAAGCTGGTGAACTCACTATTAGCTATTAAGGCTGCTGCTGAGAGCAACTATTTTACATTTTTAGCTGGAGCTTTTAAAAAAGAGCAGAGTAGCTACATGTCGAAAGAAACACTTAGGAGAAAGGATGTGTGGTGTGTGTTGGTGAGCTACTTTGGTAACGGCATCTTCCATCTGAATTTTCTATCTTCAGGAAAAGGGAATGAGAGAATTTCTCACTTTTTTATTAAAAAAGAAAAGCTAACTCTTCCTGAGAACTAGTGTTTCATTTTCATTTTATTTATTTATTTAGTGGATACAGGTTCTTACTATGTTGCCCAGGCTGGTCTCAAACTCCTAGCCTCAAGCAATCTTGTCTTGGCCACTGAAATTGCTAGGATTATAGACACAAGCCACTGGGCTTAGCCTAGAACTAGTGTTTCTTGGACCTTTATATCATACATGATGACCCTATGCAATTGATAAGCCTCAAAAATATACAAAGAATGTATGCCTGCACTGGTTTTACTTAATGTCTTGTATATTGTTAAGACTTGCGATTCCATGACTAAATGCTGAGAATCCCCCCATGGGAATTGGAAAAATATAGCCAGATATTTTACTTCAACTTTCTAATGTCAAGTAAATCTCAGTTATTGATAAAATTCCATGCACCTGACAATATTTCTTCTTGGCTCCAACTAATCATTGTCTCTTGGCTTGTAATTCTGAGAAATGTTAGCCCTTGTCATTTGTGTAATTCTAAGTTGAACTACTTGTAGGACTCCAAGTCCAAACCTCAAGAAGCAGTTATTAAATCATTTCCCTCAATACCAATACTCTTTGTAGAGTCTTCTATCTTTGGAGAACATTTTCCAATTTGGTTCTAAACCAAATAATGAGCTGCCTGCCTCCAATGAACTGATAGAAGTGTAAAATCTGGGGGAGAAAAAGAAAGAATAAAAAAACCTACCTCCTTAACTTACTTCAAATATGCCATTTATAGTAGCTCCAAGATTGCAAGCTAGTTTTCTTTTCCCATCATTCAAACATGTTTCTAACACTACTTGCACAAGTATCAGTAATAACAGGGTTATTAACAAGACAGGAACAACCTAGCAGTAGCACCAGGGCATTTTTTGTCTGTATATTAACATGGTCCTTTACACCAAGACTACTTGTCTAGGGGAACAAATATCAATCCATTTCAATACTTGAATATTTATTCCTGCCCCATCCCACCCACCTTGCATAGACTGTGAGAATCTTAAGTTTCCATGCAGTGTCCTAATCACATTTGCTTACCAAACACCTAATACAATAATGGAAGTCCATTAAATTAATAAATGGATAGTTGAATATGGACTCTAGCTTTTATAAAACAGACTTGTTTTATGGCAACTAAATCATTTGTTGACAAGAATGACAATAATGTGCATAGTTCATTGCCTGAATAGACTCTCAAAATCAAACTGAATGTAAATTCCAAAAAAGACATACATGTGTGTTGGATTGAGGATTTAATTCATACAACTGGAACAGTGCATACTAATCACATAGTAGGACTCAAAATATATAAATCAACACATTAGTCAATGGTTAAATTCCTTTGTAAATTTGCCTAAATTTAAATAGTTTTTCATTTGGATGTTTCCATCTATTGTTATGAAGACAGGATGATATACACACACAACGTAGGTACAACTGTGTATATACACAAATACATATCTATTTTTCTTATACACACAGATATGTATAGGAACTCATCTGTCATATAACAGGTAAGAAATACTGGTGTCTTATAAATAGCGTGATTCATATTTGAGAAACAAGTTTTCACCACATGGAAAAAAAATTGATTAGAAAATCTGTACATAATACATAAAATCCATTGAAATTGCCACACACATTTAAAGGAGTAGTATTAAAATATGTTTTAAATTTGACTTAAGGTTAGTATTAAAAGTTAGCAATCATGTGCTTTTATTTTGCTATACTGCCTTTAACTTTTCAAACTGCCTCGTATCAAGTATTTTGTTGTTCAAAACTACACTAGAAATCACAAAAACAAGCACAACCTTACATAGTCTACTGATGAAAAATACTAAGGAAAAGTAGCTTCTGCCACTTGGTTTAACCATAGATACAACTGGTGTAAGAAACCTCCAACCATGACTCAGATATTATGATTGCTTTATGTTCTTTTCTATCAAGGAACTGGCATTAAGAAATGAGAAATACATGAGTTGAATAACTCCTGTAAAATGGCTTGCAGTGCTAGTAGCCAGATGTATTCATAGTTTATTATTTTGTTAGATTTAGGCTAATTTGAATAATATAAATAGTAGAAATGTTATTTTCCTCACATGGTATTCTGATTATCTGTTTGTCTGATAGCAAACTACCTTGATACTTATTAGATTATCACAACAATTTTTTTTTATCTCTCACAAATCTATGACTTGACTGGGCTCAGATGGGCAGTTTTTATTTGGGGAACTCTCATGTGATTACAATCAGATACTTGACTAAACTGGATGTCCAAGATGGATCAATCCTATGACTGCCCATAGATACTGGCTGTTAGCCAAGACCTCAACCAGGACCTCAGCTAGGGATGTCTACCAGAGCACCTATACCTGGTGCTCCCTGTGACTTGGGCTACTCAGAGCAAGGAAATTGGTTTCCAGGAGAGTTTATCACAAGAAGAACAATTGAAAAGGAGTCTAGTTGGAAACCTCAAGGCTTCTTCTGACTCAGGCTTGGAAATCCCTAAATGTCACAATGCTCTATATTATTGGTTCAGAATTCAAGGGGCAACAAAAATTCAAAAGGAAGAAAGCACAGAAGGGCAGGAATTCTGGGAAGAATAGTTCATTGGACAGTGATCTTTGGAAACTAGCTACTATTTATGGTTTTCTATCCATGCATTAGAGATGCTAGAAGCTCCTGTGAGAAATTTACTGAGAAACCACTTGAGAAAGGTGCAGTGAGTTCAGGCCTGTTGGCTTGTTTATGATATAATTGTTGGAGGGAGGTAATGCTGAAATGCTGACATAGTCTAGTGTTAACAAGATGAAAGGTTAGAGAGTATAAAGCATGAAGGGTTGAGAGTGAACAGCCCTCTTGGTCTATTACATTTCTATTGAACTATTTGAAGGAAAACTGATGACATGTATAAAGAAGAGCCAGAATAAAAAGAATACTTTACATGAATGTATTTAAGCTGAGGGAAATAACTTTTGGAATTAAATTCTTGTTTATTAATAAGATTAAGGACAGTCATTAAATATTATGATTTATGGATTTAAAGATGTCAATGACCATCAATTTAAAATTTAATTTGAAAATGTAGGTAAAATTGGCCCAGAATGGGTGTATAAATGACAATCATTCTATTTTTAATTATTCCAATACTTCAGTTTGATTATGAAATTATTGTGTTACCTAATTTGCCTTAAAGACCAAATTTAAGTTATGTTACAATTTAAGATATAGAGAATCATAATCATATTTGTGAGTAGATTTATGTATCTAAACATGCATATAATCCTCAATTGTTTGTATTTTACATAAAAGATTTTCTCTCCTTCTTAATTACTGTCACCTAAATATTCTCTCAGTTATCACAAAGGTAATCAAATATCATCATATCTAGAATTCCTCAATTCTACATTAAAAAACACTGCTATTTTAAAACAATAAAATAGTTTGAAAAGTGAGACAAAGAAAGCTCTTCAGAAGCTATAATTTAAGCACTGCTTATAAATACTTCAGGGATTTTTGGCATTAGTATGCATTGGAATTCTGGTTTTAGCTTTGTCTAATAATGTATTTATTTGATTACTTCCAAAAGCAATATTAGCAAATATTGCTCTCATTTGAAATAAGTCTGCTTAAATTCTGATACCTCTGAAATCTTCAGTAATTCCTGTCTTCTCTCTGCATTCTTAGCAGAGTCGCTTTTGTGGAAAATTATGATGATTATCTTCCATTGCACCTGTGTTGACGTGTTTCTGAGAAATGATTTTACCAAGATTGTACGCCAGTGTAGGGGATGACTTCTAAGTGGAATTTCTGTTTAAATGTTACAGTCCCCATCTGGAAATTCAGGTTGCTTATAACACATATGAAATTGAATCTGTTAATTTAAATTAACTTTACAGAAAATTTCCTCCCGCCACCTAGGCTCCAATTTCCCAAGAATTATTTCTGAACCAGGAAAATGGCAATTTGAGTTACTTTGTATCTTTATCTACTGAAATTGAATCTGAATAAACTTGCAGATATCAGCTCAGTATTGCTAACCTGATGATATCAAAGTTGAACATGAACCTTACAGTGGAGAGTTATTTCTTAAATTGCCCTAAAATAAACTAGACAGCAGGAACACATTTGGGCTACATTTACTCTCATTACTTTAAAATAAGAAAGATAACTTGAGATTCATGTTACATACTGTTATTGACTTGTCCAAGCTAATGTTTTCTTTTATGCACCATCAACCATACTTGCCAAAAGGGTTAGTAGGGGAATGCAAACTATTCTGTTTTCCTGCATCTTGTACTGAGTTCAGAAGAAGGGTAGAGAGGGAGAATTCACAGGGACGCATACTTGTCTAAAAACTCACAGGAAACAAAACAATAAGGACAGTCTTCCTTCCCAGACCTCCTCAGTCAATAAATATAGATTAAACGAAACAGAGTATTAAGCATTATGTTAGGGCCAAGAAAGGATCTAGTACCAGGAAAATGGAGGGCCATGGTGGTAAAAACAGTAGGACAAGAATGGATTTGTGTTGCATGATCAAACAGGAATCAAAAGAATGACACACCCATGATGAAGACAAGCAAGACATGTAGGTGACCAAAGGAGGAGCAAATAATTAAAATGCAAGAAAACTAGATATCAGAAAGTCAAAGAAACAGGTAAACAAATCCTAGAAAAAAAAGTCATGACCCAAAACAGCAAAATATGCAGAACAAGTACATCATGATAAAAGGGATGACACCTCTATGTCCACTGAATGCCATAAATAATTTTAATGTTTTCAGAACATAGTAGGTATTTATTAAATATGTGTTGTTTAGTATTAAATCCTGATGAATTTTTAGAGTGTTCTTGTTACTGAGGTGTCGAGGATCAAATACAGTTTTTGCCTTCTCTTAAGGCTTGTGCAGAGTGAAGGAAAGATTTTGACAAAGCTATTACACTCAGATGCACCTGTGAAATGTACTAAGAAAGAGACTAGGTTAGGAGATATATGCTTTGGTTCCTAGAGAACTACGATTTTAGGATTTCTGTGTCTGGCTTCTTCAGAAACAGTCTTCGTGGCCATACACATATGAATATTTATTCATGCATCTACCCACTATTGCCAGGTAGTGCAATTCACCAAGAGATACAGATGCTACTCCTACCTCTCTAATCTAGGCTGGATCTTCTCTTTGAATACACTTGTCCTTTCTCACTCACTAGTAATTGAGAGAGGAGACGAGTATCTCCAGAGTTTTACACAAATGTTGGAGGGCTTCCCTGAAACAGCTCTGGGGACATACTCAGTACTTCAGCCCTATGCCAAAATATACTACTAATAATTATGAATCCTTTTTCTCAATATGTTAGCAAGAAAAGTAAATGGTATTGAGAATGTCATAGAGATATAGGCAAGAGAAGTCATACCACTCTTCACAGAATATACTTAAAATAAATCCTCATTTAGACATCACTGCTGTTCATTCAAAGGTCTGCTTTGGCTGCCACCCATCTCGCCTCTCCCGCCTCTGTCTCTACACAACTTCTAATTGTTTCTAACGTTCTGAGCAGTTCTGCTCCATTCCTGTGTACTCCATTGTGTAAATACAGATATTTACACAAGAAGATAGCTGTCCGCCACTTTAAATTATAAACTAGCTCACCGACTAACTTGTATTATTAAAAACATTTCTTAGGAAATTTACCTCTCATCCAAACTAGCGAATGAGCTTTGGTACTGAACAGAGAAAATACTTCTCTTTCTATAGAGGATTTTGTTGCATAGAAAATAGAATTTTCTTAAATATAGAAATAAATATAAGCATTTCATATTTACATAATTTTTATTTACAATTTGATGAAATAATACAGAGTATTTATATATCATTTCCCCAGGCTTTTCAGCTATTAACATCTTACATAACCAAACTACAATGACCAAAATCAATAAATAAAAAATTGATAAAAGACTGGTTACTAAATTGTGAACTGTATTCATATCTTTTGTTTATAATTGAGGTCCATAGCAGGAGTTCTCAAATGCTGCCTGGAAGTTGAAAACTCTCCAGGCAGATTGGTCTGGATCTCTCTTGAAATTGGCTTTACTTACCCCTTCTTCTAATTTAGAGATGAGTCCTGAGTGTCATTCTCTGACTTTGTACAACAGTTTAACAGTTTTTTTATTAGGGTTTTGAATAGGTTTCTTGTTCTTCAATCTAGTTCTTTGTACACGATATTTAACAAAAATTTATCAAATTATGTGTTGTGTATCCTTGCCAACTTTTTTAATGACAAAACTATTTCCCATTTTTATTTTTTGATAAACCAGCTAATTTCTGGGAAGTGACTTTAATTTACAAGTTTGCACTTACGTCTCCATCATTTCAAGAAGCGCTCCCATTAGTATTTTGTTGGTGATCACTTCTATTCCTCATATCCACCAAGGCCCATGTGTAATGCATCCAAATCCATATTCTACACGAGATGTACAGTATTCCTCTCAAAGGTGAATTATCCATATAATTAAAATATTTTACAGCACCTATTCTGAAGGAACGGTAGCAGATAGTGAGCCTAGAAAGTGAGAGTGAAGAGGATGAACTGGGGATGAATGTAGGAGAAAATCCTACGCCTACAACACCTAGGAGTCATGTCAGTGTACCAGTTTACACTGAGTGTCAATAAACTGTGAAACTAGGATAAACCTAATATCCTCCTGAATACCTCAATACAATATTAAAAAAATAGATCAGAAAAAAAAATATTTGGACATAAGAGTGACTGTCAGAATCTCAAAAGGAAGGCAAAGGAATCTGTGGTGGGTACCTTCTTCCAATATAAGGATGTGGTCTTCTTTAATCATGCTGATTAAAGGTTACTCTTAACAATGGTAGTATTGTAATCTCATTTATCATATTTACAAGAGGATGAAGATCACAGTTACTTTAAATCTGCTAGAAAGAATCAAAGAGCAAACAGAATTTCAATGGTGCATAAACAGAAACTGAATAAATAGCTATTTAAATGTTTCACACCCAAAATAAGTTGTTTTTACATGCCCATGTTTAACTCTTTTGTAAAGGCCACATATTGATGAGTAGATAAACAAACTCATTAAAAACATTCTATTTTTACAGCAATATCTCATCTTCCTTGTCAGATTTTAGTTGCAAAATTTCCTTTACAATTTAAGGTCTAACACTGACAACTTAAGAAATCAGCTAATTTTCCTGAGCAATAACATCAACAAATAAAGCTTAATATTGTTTGTCTAATGAAGAGGTTGTTACTGCTTGTCAATTAAATAATCATGGGCCTCTTTTTACACACTGATACAGAAGATTTGCTATCTTGGCCTATTAATACTGAGAACCTGAGAAAATTTAATACTCTGAATGGTATGCAAATATTTTCAATGTTTTCTAAATTACCCACTGCAATGTTTGGGTAAAGGTGAATATAATCTGGTAATTATTTTTATTGATATGTATGTTCACACTGCAAGTATTATTTTCAAAGGTTAATTATTTACATAACCTCTCTGAGTTATAGCTCTTACTGAGTTGGAATTTATCTCAGCATAACTTAAATTCAAAGAAACTAAATTGCTTTTCTTTTGCATCTGAAAGTTATGTGGATAATTAGAAAGAAAGCAGCTGGAAATGTATTCAATTTTTCATAAATATATATGTAGTCTTAAAATATTTGATTGTATTTAAGAATTTCACTCTGTTTTATAAATAAAAAGTTTAGACAATCTTAAAAAGAAATAACTCATTCAAAGCATGTAATACATTCATTCAGTTTGTATTACTATATGTAAGAGTCTACCATAAGAAATCCTAAGATGCCCTTTAATTTAAAAATTATAATTTAGTTATCATTTTTGTCAATTTGTGGTATTATAACAGAATTTCTGAGACCAGGTAATTTATAAAGGACAGATTTTTTTTTCTAACATTTCTGGAGGCTGGTAAATTCAAGGTAAAGATGCTGGCATCTGGCAAGAACCTTCTTGTTGTGTCACCCCATGGTAGGAGGCAGATGATCAAGATGGCATAAGGAAGAGAGAGAAGCGAGCGGAGGCCATACTCACTTTTATAACAAGTCCAATCTTGAGAAACTAACTTACTAGTGATATAGCAACATTAATCCACCCATAAACTAATCACTTCTTATTAGGTACCCTATACCAACAAGTTGCATTGGGGATTAAGTTTTCAACACATGAACTTTGGGGAACAAATTCAGACCATAGAATTCTACCCCTCGCCACCAAAACTCATGTCTTCTCAGAGTGCAAGATACATTTATTCCATCTCAGCAACTCCAAAAGTCTTAAATCTTTCCTGCATTAAGTCAAAAGTCCAGTGTACAAATTCTCATCTAAATCAGGATATGTGTGAGAATTAATACAGAATTCATCCCAACGCAAATTCTCTTCACATGTAAGCTTGTTAAATCAAGACAACTTATCAACTTTCAAAATACAACTGCAGGACAGGCATAGGAGAAATTTCTCCAATAGGGAGAAATACACAAAAAGAAAGAGATAACTGGCCCCAAGTAAATCCAAAACCCGGCAAAAAACATGAAATCGAAAAGCTAAAGAATAATCTCTTTTGACTCCTTGGAGGTTGGGTCTCTAAGGTTTCAGGAAGCCACACCCTTCTGGCTTTGTTGGGCTAAACCTACACAGCTCTCATGGGTTGGAGTCTTATGCCTGCAGCTCTCCCAGAACATACTGTGTGGTGGTAGTTCTACAGTTCTAGGATCTCAATGGTAACCTCACTCTCATAGCTCCAGGAATTGCCTTAGTGTGAATTCTCTGCAGTGGCTTTGCCCCTGTGGCAAGTTCTTGCCTTAGAGTCCAAGCCATCCTCAACATCCTTTGAAATCTAGGTAGAGACCACCACAGCCTCACAGCCCATCTACTCTGCATGCCTGCAGAGTTAGCACAATGTGGATATCACCAGGGATTATCAGAGCAGTGAGTCCAGTTATGCTTGGGCTACTTAAGCCATGGGTAGGGTGGCTGAGAAACACTCTCAGGATGCAGGGATTGAAGTCCCAAGGCAGCTCTGGGTGGCAAATATGAAGTTTCCTCAGGAACTTCTCTAGAAACCATGCCCTGAGAGTCCTAGCTTGCCTCAAAGAGAGCTGAAATGCTTTCAAGATTATTCTTTCATTGTCTTGATAAATTAAACCTGGCTGCCTTCTATATATTTTAATCTCTTTAGCAAATGGTTGCTGGCCACATCCTTTGTATTTTCTCCTGAACACCCTTTTTTATTATTTATGTGGCCAGGCTGAGAGTTTTCCAAATCTTTTTGTTCTCTTCCCTTTTGATTATAAATTCCATCTTTAAATTAATTACTCTTTTCTTGTGTTACTGAAAATGGTCAAAAGAAGCCATGAAGTACTTTGAATGCTTTGCTACCTAGATATTTCTTCTGTCTGAAACCCTAGTTCATCACTGCTAAGTTCTGTCTTCCACAAAGACCTGAGACATAGACAGAATTCTGGCAATCTCTTTGCAACTGTGTTGAAAGGTTGGCCTCACGCCAGTTTCCAATGCCATGTTCCTCATATCCATCTGAGACCACATCAGAGTGGCTCTTACTATCCCTATTTCTACCAGCAGTTCTGATGTTGACTACTTAAGTTAACTCCTAAATAGTTTTAGTCTTTCTCTACAGCTCCTGTCTTCTTCTGAAGCCTCACCAAAGTTGCCTTTAATGTGTCATTCTTGGCAATTTAAGCATTTTCTAGCCTGTGCCTCCAAATTTTTCCAATCTTTACCCATTACGTGGTTCCAAAGCTGCTTCCACATTTTTAGGTGTTAGTTATAGCAACAGCCCCACCTCTTAGTACCAATTTTTTTTAAGCTGATTTTGTGCTGCTATAACAGAATACCAGAAACCAAGTAATTTATAAAGATCACAAATGTATTTCCTTTAGAGGCTGGATAATTCAAGATCAAGGGATCTATATCTGGCCAGGGCCTTCTTGCTGACTCTTCCCCTGTTGGAAGGGCAAGAGAGAGCAAGTAAGAGAATGACAGCAAGAGAGTGTTGAACTTGCTTTCATAGCAAAAGCACTTTTGCAATAACAAACTCACTCCTGTGATAATAACATTAATCCATTCATGCCCTAATCATCTCTTATCAGGCTGTACATCCCAACACTGTTGCATTGGGGTTATGTTTCAGACACATGAACTTTGGGGGACATATTCAAACCATAGCAGTTATGATTTGTTTTAGGATACTGATTATGTTCCCCTCATGTGGTAGATAGACTCTAGGACTCCCATGAACCCTACCTTTTTGGTTTTATTATTCTTTGTGTTATTCCCCTCCTTCTGAATACGAATTATGTCTATGACTTGCTTCTAACCAATGAAATATGGCAAAGATGACAGAATGTCATTCCTGTAATGACCTCATATCATATAAAAATTTCATTTTAGTAATCTCTAAAAACTCTCAAATTTAATCTAGAGACCCTCATTTGTGGCTTTATAAAGTAAGTTACCATGTTGAAGAAACCAAAGTGTCACGGAAATATGAATGGTCTCAAGGAGCTCGGGGTGGGTCACCTCCAGCCTCCAGCCAGCAAAAAGCAGGGGCTCTCAGTCCTATCATTTTAAGGAATTTAATTCTGCCAGCAACCCAAGTGAACTTAGAAATGGATTTTCCTCACCTGAATGTTTAGATGTAAATATAGCCCAACTAACACCTTGAGAGGAGAAAAACCCAGTTAGCTATGCCAGGACATTTAATTTACAAAAACTTTTCAATAATGAATTTGTCTTGCTTTGTGCCAGTATGATATTGGTAACTTGTTATGTAACAATAGTAAACTTCATACACTTTATATTTTACTATTAATTAAATAAAAATGTAAGTATCAAAAGCACATCCAAAATTTTATATGTGTACCTCGTTAAAATAATACATAGAACAAAGAGCAAATGAAACATATGTTTCTATTTTAAGGAAACAAGTCCATGCCACTTACCAAGACTTTCCATATAATTCAAACAATTCATGAGATATATTATTTCCTAACAAGTTTTCCTGAATATATATATATATATACCTTAAAAATTTTATAATTTGAGTGAAATAAATATAATTGTAAATAGTTTTTTAGTATTTTTCATTTTAAAATATCTATCTGTGAGATTAGGATCTATTTATTCAATTAAAATTTAATCTTTTTTCTATGAATCATATGCTTATATTTCTTGCCCATTTTTTAATAATAATTTATTAGTTTATCAATTTATGGAAACCATTTCTATGTGTATATATATATTTTTTTACATAGATATCTAGTATATTAATAACATACTAGTAGTATATTACTAGAATTAGTACATTATCTCTTATAAATGTTTAAATACATTTTTCTAATTTAATGATTTGTGCTTTAACTTAGTTTTGGGTATCTCTTTCTCTGGAGAAATCTTTAAATATAATCAAATTTGAAAACCTTTGTCTCTGTGGAAAGTCTCAAACAAATATTTTATAAAAAACTTATTGTGTGTTTTACTCTCTAATTTTTTTCTCCTTATTTATTTCTTTAAACATGCTAAGAGTGACTCACTAAATTGATCTTTATAGGTTTGAAGTTATATCGTTGTACTCACTCTTTCAATGAATTCTACAAATATCTTCATATTAATTAAATTATTTTGTCATTATATTTTCTCTCAAAATATTAAAAATAAAAACTTTGAATAATAAAAGGTCAAAGCACTCCTTCCAGCTTGAGTTGATTGAGATTATGACTCTATATTGTTTTTTATATATTTAAATTACATATGAGCACCATTATTTTATTCAGTGAATATCTGTATCGATGTGTGTATGTTTTCCATTGTTCATTATTGCACATATAAAGTCTTACCTGTCATATTAAATCACTTTCCTTGTTTCTGAGATAAATATTTTATGACCTCCTTCCATATATGATAAGATTATTAGATGATATAAAAAGATAAATGATGAGTGAATAATTATTGATCAGTTAACATTGTTTTCTATTTATGCCACTCCACAACTAATGTAGCATTAATAATAATAAGACATACAAACTGAACTCTATACATCAA
Source organism: Cacajao melanocephalus (assembly GCA_963573385.1). Classification (NCBI taxonomy): domain Eukaryota; kingdom Metazoa; phylum Chordata; class Mammalia; order Primates; family Pitheciidae; genus Cacajao; species Cacajao melanocephalus. The sequence continues at coordinate 72,415 of CAUYLG010008548.1, read as the reverse complement.
AAGATAACTTCAGATATTTTTCAAATTTCTACCCATTCTTATAAAAACATTTGGTAGGATTTAAGATGAAGACACTATAGAGATCAACTATTATAAAATCTAGTAAAGTTGAAGATGCAGTAAAGTTTAGCTTCAACCAATACTTCATTCAAACACATGGACCCTTGAAAAACTTTCATGCTGTATCAAAGGAGATATATATGATATTACTTATTACGGTAATGTTCATAAGTATTATAAATTAGGAAAAAAATTACCAAAATATGTACCAACAGAAGGAATACATTTTTAAAAATTGTATATTTGTACTTGAAATAGAGCACTATAAACAAATGATCTAGGACTACAAGTGTTGTGTTGGTTGTTATTTATAATAGCTCAGATAACATAGATAGGTATTAAATTACTCACAAAGCTAATGGGAAAGTTGGTATTTCTCATTAACTGTCAACTTTTCTGCAAGAAGTCATTTAGTGACCAAAGTTTTTTATTTTCTGGTTTCACGATTTTCTAGGACCTTATCAAAATTTTATCCTGCACGTTGAAATGGAATGATACCAGAGAGAGCATATTTGTTAGTTAAAATACTTGCATCAGAAATTCTTCATCATTTCCATTCACATATCATTATCTAGCACTTGATTACATGGCTACACTTATGCAGGAAGAAGACCAGGAAATAGAGTTCAGCTATGTGGCTTCTATCCCCAAAAACCAGATCTTCTAAATCAAAAAAACAGTTTTTGTCATATATATTGACATGCAAGACTCTTACAAACATAAAATTGAGAGAAGGAAGAACAAGAATAAAATGATATGACTGATATAAAACAACTTATATAAAATTCAAATGCATGCCTTGTAAGCCATACAATGCTGAGGAAATATGCCTATGAAATAAAAATATGAAGAAATCTATGGAAAAGATAAATCTCAAAACCAAGAGGGTAGGCATCCTGAGAGTGTGGAAAGAGGATATGTTTGGGGAGGGAGTACATAAGGACACAACTCTATTTATAATGTTTTCTTAAGCTATGTGCATGAGCATACATTTTCATGACTGGAGTATTTTAAAATATATGTTTTAAAGAATGTTGTAAACCATAGTTCTTTAGGATAGCAATATATAAGCCACATAAAGACAACCAGCTATCTAGGTTACCCCACTGGAAGGATTGTGTGGATAGCTGACAAGCTGGAATTGAGACTGAGTAATGCTAATGTGTTTCAGAAGACTAATTAGCTCGAGTTTATATTAAATAAGAGAATTGATACATTTGTGTAATAAGGAACGACAGAACCTGGAACTAAATAAAGAATGAGGCTTTTAAGAATCTACTTGCACATTCTAAGAAGTGTTTCCTCTTTAAGCTGGGAAGTGATATAAACCCTATGACCTGCACACTGAGACATGCACAAATGTACATGGGCTCTGCTTCATTGAAGAAAAAGTCACACTGGCTAGAAAAACAAGTAGAGTCACTTACCCTAAAGTTAGCTAAGAAAGATTGAGAAATCTGATCACTTTAGTGAGAGTTTATTCTTTTAACTTCAGCTTTTCTTTTCTTCAGAATTAAGTTCTTATGGTAAGAATGTCTTAAAGTGTCTAATAGTGGGATGCATATTATTTATTGTACTCTTTCCTGAAGTACTTATACTTTCATATTAGTAATTCTAACTTACATCCTTCACAAGATATATAAATATGTCTAAAATTATTCTAATGAACCAATTAACCTTTATTTTGTTCATTAGTGTATTTGCAGATATGAAGCACTTATCTGTACACACAATAATTGCCAAATATTTAAGTTTAACTTATTTTGCTTAGGTACAAAATATAATGACATAAGCAATCTATGACTGTTTCCAATAATTGGAAATGAAAACAAATATTAATGTTTAAGCAATGAGAGTAGTAGATAATACTTATAAAAATTCAAAGGAGTGAGATCATTAAGAAAAACTTCATAGAGGAGAACTGAGTTTTATATTGGGGCTGGTAGCCTATATTAGATTTCAGGAAGAGACAGTGACAATTGTGCAAGTCATTTTATTGATATTTATTTAGAATATACTGTTATTGACAAAATTACAAAAATCTGTTTTATGAAAAGACTGGCAGTTACCGAAAACAGTTCAATCCCTTCCTTATCTATTGAATCACCATTTGCTTTCTATTTTCTACTCCATATGATTTATGAGGATTTTATTCAATTTGTCTTTGAAAATTATTTATTTCAACAAAGTTAATGTTGCAAGACTTATCCATAGTCAGCTAAGGGGTTATTTGTCCCATGACCATGAAAATTCAGGCTCACAGACAATTTGAATGGTAAGACAGATTTTATTGGGTGAAAAGGAAGAAAAGGTGACACAGGGACTCTTGCAAGACCAGAGTCCCTCCACTAGATTGCATCCCACCCAGCAGTTTGAATCCTTGGTTTTACACAGGAAGAGGAGGAACCAGGCTCCTTCCTGTGGCAAACAGGACACAAACTTCCCAAGCTTCAACCGCAGTGTGCAGTCCGGTTGAAGTTTTTCTAGAGATACCCGCCCACCTAGTTTTCTCATTCCCCCTTCTAAAGAAGTATATCTAACTGCCCTCAGATTAAGGATAAGCATGAAGACTGATTTTACCTGCTTCCTGCTGATGAGACAAGGGGGCGCTCTTTGGGGGAAACAGCAGTCAGATCTTCCCCAGAGGCCTATCTAAGGGTTCCCAGAAGCAGGGGCCATCATCAGAGCCTCCAGTTGTGTGACTGTTTGGAGTTTGATGGCCTGAAGGCAAGAACAGACAAACTGTATTATTAGAAAACAGGTATCAAAACGAACCAAGGAGAGGGGTAAGGACAGCTCAAAATTCCAAGGACTTTTATCAATTTGCACAGGGAAAGGGAGTCAAAAGCTTGATTGGCAAAGAAACTTTACTTTTTACCAGTATATTGGGCATCTGGGTTTCCTTCCTCTGAGCCCAATCCTAAGCTAAGCAGTTTAAGGTTTGGGAAATTGACTCTTTCCAGTTTGGAGGATTCATCTGAGGAGAGTGTCTCTTAGTATGGAGATGAATGGCTACCCCTGTAGAAAGAGGGTAGCAGGCATCCCTGGCTCCCTTCTCTTCCCAGCAGATGCCCGGGGTACATGAGGGAGAGAAGGAAGAGTGTCCTCTTTCTCTCTTCCATCCTTGCATCCCTGAGTTCCACTGACCTTGTCAGGTGTTGCCATGGGTGCCGCAGTTTGCACTCATGAAGCAGGAGTGGCTAGGGGTGAGAATCATCTGCTTTTACCCTCATATGCCCTATCTCCTTTGCTTGTAGTCTTGGAGTTCCCTAGATCTCATTTATGCATGGATACCAATGTGGCCTTTATCCATGAATCAGGAAGCTTCAAGTTGACTTAATTAGCAGGAATCAGCCATGCTCACTTGCACTGTGACAACCTCTGTTGTCATTTGCCTCAGGATCTTCCAGATCCAGTTTTCTTTCCTAGGGCTTTGACCCAAAGCTTGAAATTGAGTCTGGGACAAAAATGTGTTTCAAGGGGCATTATATGGACTCCTTATTATGAGCTAAATGCTAAGGTGAAACTGTGAAACTGAGTCCTCCTCCAACAAGGGAGAGAAAAGGATGTCTTATGACAGACCCAGATAACTGGTAGCTATAGTTATGCTTGCAAGGATTTGAGTGCATGGTGCTTGGCTTTGGTTAGTTCTCTTAGTCTTAATAAATGGGCACCCTATTTATTCCCTCACCTGGCAGGATTTGTAGGATAATTGCACAGAACTAGAATATTCATCCGGATTTCTACATTACTCATTCCTCTTGCTCTTTCTAAACTGCAGCCCGAGATTTCTGGTTGGTTCACAGGAGCAAGCAGAGATAGTCTAAAATGTAGATGAAAACTTAAAAACTACTAATGAGTTTAGAATTTAATGACAAATGTATGATAAATTTTGAACATGATTTCTCTCTCTCCAGCCCCCATGTTTGTTAAAAAATCACCATGGGACTGAATGCTTTGCAAAATAGAGTATAGTTTTATACTTGGCCTGATTGTTTGCATAAAGTGCAGCAAGAATAATTATTTCTACATAGGCCTTTTGGATTGGCTTTGATTGAAGTTTGTTCCACAAGGAATCTCAGATAAGACCTTTTAAAGTTAAGCTCAATCATGAGTTTGTATCCTCAAACACCCATGAGTTGGGTGATTCTCTCCTCTTATGGTCCCAAGATCAACTTTGAGCTCCTAGACCTGTTAGAAAGTGACATTCTTTACTGACCACAGGTCAGGAACCCTGACAGGGTCTGTGTAGGTAAGGGTATGAGGGCAATCTCCCCATGGGGAGAGACTGCAAGTGGCTCTGAAAGTGGAGACTGACTCCTTAAAGGGAAGCATACTCTTCCAGTCAAAGCTAACCAATTTTTCCAATTGTGTCCTGTTGCAAAAGAAAAATGGATTCTTATTGCACTCTGGCAAACAGCTATAATGCCATAAATTAAGAATACTCACAGATAGTTTCCCAATTCTAGAGGAACCAAGCAGAGAGAAACAAATGTGCTCCAAAGCTTGATCCCAGTAGTATAACTTACTTACTTATTAAAGGTTGTAAATAGTTCAAAATAAGTTTCCTTGACTATGAAAAACAAAACAAGGATCAGCAATGTTCCAAGAAAAGGTTAAAAAGGTTTCTTCGGCTTTCTAAGTTCAGTCCACTTAGTTAACTCTTGTTTTGCTTGACATTCATGAACATTTCAGCTCTTCATAAGTACATTTTTCTTTTTTCCAATGTTATAATCTCTAAAGTTATCAGAAATCTGTATTTGAGAGCACCTGTCAAAGTTCTATAGCTTATTATAAAGCATCTTTGAAAAGGATTAAAACAAGACAACAATCGTCTGTGAATAGGAAAATGTCCAGGGTAGTTACAGGTAGAAACACAATTGACAAGTAAGTTTGGTTATCTCTGTGGTTTACAATAACTTAACATGAAAACCTTAATTAGGACAAAACCTAGCACAGAAGTTCAATATAGTAGTGAAAAGACCATAATACAATTATTATTTATAAAGGATAAATTACATATTTATTTGTATATAGTTTCACATTTATAAATAAATATAAATATATATTATATATTTTTTCACATTTATATTATTTATGGATTTTTCCATTTATAGTAATAAAATAATATATAATTATTAATATATATGTCTATATATTTTTTAAATCTTATATTGAGTTATAAATGCTGAATCTACTATTTCTTTCTACAAATTTTATTATTATTATATGCTTCAATAATTAGCCAGGTTGTAAAGCAACATAAATCAGCACATGCCTAATTATTTGTTCATATGGATATTCAATTAATTTAGCAATTAGTGTTCACCAATTAATATGTATTTAAACTGATATTTTTTAAAAAAACCTTCACTTGGAAGAGTCTGACTTAAGGTTCTGAATAGACTAAAGTAATATTTCCTTTTAACCTCCTAATTTAAAAATGCCATATTTAGGACTCATGATCAATCTATTCAAGAGCATGATATCCTCCTGTTGCATGAAGTTGCTGTCATTCAGTTCCCAAAAGCTGACAGTAGCTCCACCATTTTCTTCACGTACTTTCTAGGTTTCCCTAGAAATTGCCTCTCAGACAGACTCTGAGGAAACAGCAAAAATTACATATGGAGATATTTATAGACCAGGCCTAGAATTGGCATACATTATTTTCTCTTACTTTCCATTAGATGAAATTCTACATATGGCCACCCCTACCAACAGGAATTCTGAGAAATGCAATCTAGCTGTTTCAAGTGCTAAACCAGGAAGATTAAATTATTTTTGTGCACACTTAGCAGTCTCTGCCATAGACTCAATCATATGATCTCATTATTCCATTTGAAGATATGGATTTTACTTAGAGGGAAGTACAACCTAAAAGATTGAGAAGAGGTATTATATATTATAACAAAGAAAAATGTGTTAAAGTTGATTGAAAGGTGCAAAGCTAGATGCACCTTTGTCCTTGGGACCAGGTTATTGAAGCGGTCAAGACATTAGCATCCATCAGTGTCTATTAGACCAAGTAGTAAGAAGAGTCTTTCAGAATGACTCTTCTGGGATGAGAAGGTGAAAGGATAAAGACCCAACTCTTTAAATCTGGTCTAGGAATTGTCAGAAATTATTGCAACTCACATACTGGCAGTATTTAGTCCTTGTATAATTTGTAATTCTATATGAAAAAAAAAATTAACACAAAGAGATGTTACAAACTTTATAAGCTGACACAGAAAAACATCCAGAAATTCAAGGGAATTATCAGTTCCCTCAGATGTAAATTTTCACCACTTTAATGAAGATAGAGAAGCAAGACATTTGAACTATGATCCTTACAGAGTACCTGTAAAATAAGTGCAATAGGTTAATAACTTTATACTGTTTTACAATGGGATTGTCAAATCTCTGGATTGTGAAAGAAATATATATTTTTAAAATATGATTCATTCCTTATGTGAATTTTTAAAAAGTTGTGCTGTAATGCAATTTTTGAAATAAAACCAGAGTGACTTTCTAATCTGCAAACATTTATCAGCCATCCTGTTTATAAAAGATGTAATGAAATGTGCCACAAGAAAGCAAAAATAAGCCCACTAAGATTCTTTCTCTCATGGAATCTATATTCTAAAACAAGTGCTTTAAATTCCTCATGAAATAGATATCCCTTTTTGAAAATATGTCTTTATTCCTTCCTTCACATAACCCTGAAGATAACAAGATTGTGAGTTAAGTGCACAGCCATTGGATTTGGACCTTGCAGTCTGTTTATCATCTAGTTTCATATCTTTTAAAAAATCTCATCTATAAATGGGGAAATAAAAGCCATCTTCCTTGCATGGAGCTTAGCAAATTGCAACTTCTCAAAAACTCAAGAAAAATTGCCATTACTATAGATTTTTATTGGTTGAGTTTTTTTTTTGAAAATGAGTTATACTAATTTTGACTGATATAGATCCACTTCTTAGTGCTGAATAATGGTAATTTATTCAGTAAATTGTGTCTGTACTAATGATTCTGCTCAAAATTAGTTAATTGTTGGCTGGTATTTTTATAATTAGGAGCTTTGAAAATACTAGTAAGTTTTTTTAAATCTGTCAAGATAATACAAATTATTATTGCACTTATTCTAATGTCTGTGGTATTTTATCTATGTGTGGTATGTTTCCATTGTTAATAATGTGGTCATCAATTATCAGATTAAAAACAGAAAATAAGGAACAAATTAGATTTTGAACAGAATTTTCGATTAATCCTTCTTATTAATATGCCAATGAAGTTGAATACTGAGTGTTAGCTGTTTTAGGGTCATTTCACTTTTAAGTAAAAGGTGTGTCTTTAAAACCTTATATAAAGCCTTCATAAGAACTTCAGGCAGAGCCTTTCAGACCCTCTTGGACAATTATGGAGCTTCTAATGTTATTAACAAAAGACCTTATATAAAAAGGAATTCTGGGAATGTTAAATACATTGTTCAATGGCTTCCTGACTCTAAGTTGAAGTGGAACTGGACCTATCTTGGAGAAATTTGTGGGCATGACTTTTGTCCAATAGGGTGTATTGTAGTTCAAATTTTAAGGCCCTCAGAGTTTTTAAAGGAATTATAGTAGTTTGGCCTCAAAGGGCAGAGACAGCTCAAGATGCAAATAAGGCTCCTGGCCCCTCAACTTCTAATGTAAGGAAGCAGATGGACAACATACTAGACAAGAGTCAAGGGCCCAGATTTCAAAATCAAATAATAAGGAGAATCACCTCTAGGTGAAATTGAACAGAAATTAGTCCTAACCATCTTACATTATATATCCCAGAGTAGGTAAGAAGGATGGTAATGAATCCAGCCCAATTGTCCCATAGAACCAACATTTATGGTTTCTTTTGAATAAACATAGAAATTGATCTTCCCAGTCTTAAAACTTAAGAAAGTTACATTTATCTTATCTGAGTTTCTTTCTTAGAAAACCCAGCATCAGTCTTCCCAAATACTATCAAGGAGCTGAAATTTACAGTGACAATAAGTTGTCATACCCTTCAACCATCATGATTGTCTAATCAACCACCTGCTTTCTGTTGACCAATTCCTCTTTTCCCTAATTCCTGTTTTCCTGCATATAGTAATATTTCTGCTGTGTAAAACCCTAATTTTAGTCAGGGAGATAGATTTGAGACTGATCTCTCATCTCCTCACCTGCAGCACCTACTTCCCTGGCAACACTTGTTGCCTTGGTGATTGGTATTCTTGTGGTAATCAGCAGGACCTGCACTGAACCTCTCATGTTTTGGTAATAGTGATGTGACCTTATGTTGATTTCAGAATTATTATGAACTGCTAAGGACTCTGCCTCCCATCTCTCCTCTCTCCCACTCCTGCATACACATTAGGTAAGTGTATCTATTGCAAAGATTGTATCCCTGTCTCACCATTGTATGCTGGGTGGGTGTAGGAAAGATTACATGTCTTTTTAACCAAAGGTCTTCTGATAGAAAAGAATTATGCTCAAGAGCCTCATTTTTACCTAGACATAATTTACATGATGTTATTACAGATTTTAAGAATGAGCTTGGTGCATCAGTAGGATAAGATATCTGAGTATTTTGAAAAGGAGTTGATAAATTTTGAATGTGGGAGAAATATGAATAATTAGAGAACAGAGGAATAATGGTGGACCCAAATGAATTGTGCCTCCCAGCATTTATTACTCTCACTGTTCATACCTGATATAATGCCACCTCTTTTCCCCTGAATCTAAGTTCTTCCTATAACTTGCTTTAACCAGAAGAATATGCTGTAAGTGATGCTGACCGGTGTCAAGTTTAAGCGTTGAAACAACCTCAAGTTTCTTTTTTCGGAGCTTTTGGTAATCCTGAGCCTTCATTTAGGAAGTCCTGCTATCTTGGTAGAAATGTCAAGTGGAGAGATCATATAGAAGGACAATAACTGAGAGTACTTGCAAAGAAAGACTCTGAGACCAGCCTCAGGCTGACTTGAAAAACATATCCACATAAGTGACCCTCTGCAAGATCAGCAGAATCCTAGCTCAGATTGAGTAATCATAAGAAAGTAAAATCATTGTTGTTTAAGCCAATAAGTTTTGGAGTATGTTGTTATACCTCAGTAAATGACTAAAACAAGAATTATACTGTAGATAATCAGAATAACATAAAATAAGTATCATCTACTAGGGAAGTCAGCGGAAGAAATAAATTATTGAAGAAAAACATAAATATATATATTTATATTTCAAAAGTGTCTATCTGCATATATTTATGTATGCATTTGCATATATCCATATTTGAGTGTATGTGTGTAATTATAAAAATATTAAAAACATAAATACTATATCTGAACCCAATTAACTTCTTTAATTCATTTGTGCCAGGTGATAACCCAGTAGTTGAGTCATGTGCTTTCATCAATTACAATGACCTGGTATCCATGACTACAGTATCTCAGTATAGCTTTTTAAAATAATGATGGAATTATTTTTACTTTTAGCTTTTGCGAAATTGTATGAAACAAAATTCAAAAACACTGACGTTGTTTTTTACCACTTTGGAACACATAAAGAAGTTGAAAATGAACAAGAAGAACATCAATTCATATTTTTGCCACATAAAAAGAATTTGTATATAGTTGCAAAAAGATGGAGTTCCATGCTAGTTTTTTCTTTAAATTCCCTCTAGTTGTAAACTAGTCTTTACTGTTAATTCAGCATGTGATGCGAGGAAACAGCCCTTTTGATATTCAGTTCCCATCTACAAAAGGCTGAGAATTAGCCTATGCTTTTCTGGAAATAAAAAAGAGTAATAGTTAGGATATGAATTCTACTATGTGTGACCTCAACATTTTCCCCTTTAACCATGATTCTAATTGCTTACATACCCTACCTCATTTTCTTTCCCATGATCTTTTTCTTCTCCTTAGTATAATTCAGCTTTTTCTTCTCCTTAGTACAATTCAGCTTAGTATAATTCATCATAACATTTTCTGGACTGATTGCCACAAGATTGAGATGTGAAAATTAAAAAGTGGGTAAACATGAAGGAATAGCCATTTTAATGAATTCATTCATTCTCTTATTCCTCGAACTACTGTAGTGACTTCCTAGGAAACATTTAATTTCCCAATTTATATGGTAACTTCCTATAAAAAATTTAACTTCCCAATTTGGGGAAGTGAAAGTAATCAATTTTAAGCTATTGTTTATTGAGAGAGTTTAATAAAAATCATTGTTCATATACCACCATTAATCATCACAAACATCTTGCAAAGTAAGCGTTCCTTCCTATGTCACTTGTTAGAAAGCGAAGTTTTACCAAAGCTAGGGACTTGTCCACACTACACAATTCTTAAAATGATATTTGAAACACGTCTCCTGGGCTCCAAAACCTAGGCATTTTTACCACTTTACTCTCTATTCTAACACATGATTTAATGTTTGGAGGCTTCAACATAACAAATCTTATGCTTGTGGCTTAAGTGTCATACAAGTTTTAAAAGACTTAACATGTAGAAACCTTACATATTCTCTACTAAGTCAGTTCAAAGAATAGTATATAGCATCCAATGATAAAATGCAAAGGTAAATAACTATTCAATCTGTGATATACTGTGAGCATCACTCTTTTGCTTTTCTGAAGAAACTTCATAAATCTCTGTTTATCCTGTTAAATCTTTTTGGGCTTTCTGTAGCCATTTTCTAACTTTGAGATGAGAGATGGAAAGGTAATAAAACTAGTGATTTTTTATTACATATAACATAGTGTTGGAAAAGTCAAATTCATAATAATCAGTACAACTAATTAACACCAGAACAACTGGATCAAAAGTGAAAAATTCAATCACTGATATCAAGCATGTATGTATTTAGAAGCAAGTATGTGATTTAAAACATCTAGACAACTGACCAAATTATTGGCTTCTTACTAATAATTTAGGAATTGCATAAACACATTGTTAGGCTGCCAGAACATTAAATATGTGATCAGGAATGCTGCCTGAATGAAACAGAGAGGTAAAATTAGTGCCACTTTTTTTGAGAGCATTGAAAATAGTTTCAGGTGTAGGGCTTTATTTATAACCTTCCTTGATCTAACCTATTCAGAGTGTAAACATTGTTCTAGAATAGCAGCTCTCAAAATACATCCCATTGGGCTACAAAAGCAACTCTATGCCACCCTGTTTGAATCAGTCCACCCTACTTTCCTACTTTCCAAAAGAAAAATTACTCTTTCATGAAAATTGCCATTTTGCACCCTACTTTCTGGTATGTGTATGTGTATGTGTATGTGTATGTGTATGTGTATGTGTATGTGTAATGTATATGTGTGTGTATATGTCTGTGTGTGAAAGAGGGACAGAGGAAAAGAGAGAAAAAATAAAACTATGTATGTGTATGCAACAAATCAGAACTGAAACAAAATATCACTGTGCCTTAAAATAGTTTTATTAAAAATTATGCCTAACATGCTATTGCTGCGAAAATGTTTACTAACAGTGTAAACGTTATCAGTAAGCACACAACAAACAAAATTAATGATGATGAAGATAAATGAACAGTTATCTGTAATTGGAAAGCAAGTAAAGCAGTAATTCCAAAGAATTTTTGGTTAATAAAAATACTGACCATCAAATGTCTTTGCCCCAAATTTGAGGATTCTTATTTTCCCTTTGTTTGCACCTTCACAAAGCCGTTTAATGTGGTATGACACTCAGACTTCTTATAGTACTGAACTTAAAACTTCCAGTAAACTTGAACCATGTGCACACTGTTTTGAAAGACTTGCTTTCAGTAACCTGTAATAACTGCTTGGTGGCTTATCAATATGTGCCCCCTTAGTGTTATTCAACACTGACACTTTATAGAGTTGTTATTATCTTTCTGCAAAAACTTTTAAGAAAATACTTGAGATTGTGGATGTGTTTTCAGCCTTTCAAGAGGATTCAATGGAGCCTGCCAGTGTACCTTATCTTATGCTTAGGGAATTACTACAGTAAATATATATATATTTACTCTTGATTATGATTGGATAAAACACTGAGTTTTTGAAATCATGTTTCTTCATCAGAAAAGCATGCTAGACATAGAAACATGACATGAAATTGTATCCAGTATATCAGTGGTAGACTGATATACTGGATAAATTCTTCAGTCTTTCCTTCCATACATTTGACAAGACATCATCAGGGGGATAGTATATTTCTCCATCACTTGATTCTGGGTTTGGCCACTTCAATTTGTGTTGGCCATGGAATGATGCAGAAATGAGAGGATGTGTGCCCATTGTCTTCTTTTACTTCTGTGACCACAGGAAAAAAAACTTATTTAATGTATCATTCTCCAGTAACATTAATCTGTAACATTATGTGGATATTGCATGAGAATTCTCATACATTATCTTATATTAAGCATTATCCTTATACCATGACATATTTAACGCATTCATGTACAATACCAAGTTTCTGAGTAAAAGGTAACCAATATTCTGCTCCTCATATCAATCAGGATTAACAGCTAATGAGACCCTTTTCAATGAAGGATAAATCAGTTATTTAAGGAAAAATTTAACATAAAATCTAAAGCAGTGAAGCACTAGGGACTGACATGTGTCTGTGTGTGTGTGTGTGTGTGTGTGTGTGTGTGTATGTGATGGTATTTAATATATTCACATGGATTCACTTATAAAGCACTAGGGACTGACGTGTGTGTGTGTGTGTGTGTGTGATGGTATTTAATATATTCACATGGATTTTACATAAAACTGTATCTTGTACCCCATAGTTTAAAGAATGTTACTTCTTTTGGATTCCATGCAGTCAACTATGAGATGAATTCTGTGATCTCTAATAATATATTCATCGAGAAATCTTTGGCGATAAAAATGTTTATTATGTTGTAGCATGAGAAACGAATATAAAAGAATCTCAATTCACTCATAACTGTACTCCCAGCCAAAGTATGACAGTAAATCCAGAGATGAAATGAAAGATTAATTCATGGAGATGGCGGTTTGGCAGACACATATTACTGCCATATTGTTATTCTTGTGGCACAGTGGGTTGCATTTTTTCTTCGTGCTATTTATTCACATTTATTTGCTTTGACTTCCAAGTACAGGGCAAAGTCCCTTTTTTTTCCAATTGCATGATATTAGGTGGTGCTGTTTCATATTGAATGTGGTTATGAATTAATTAGTAAACATGTCTATTGATTGAGAATAGACTGCATAAAGACTATCATGCAAGTCATGAGTAGTAATGCTAATGTAGCAGGCATCTGGGCTGAGCCGAAGGACAATGCCTAATAAAACAGTGCATGGAATGGCCCCTTCAGGTGTCAGTTTGTACGAACTGATTTACAAAAGAGAAAAAGCTGCTAGACTTTGCAGTGATTATGATTTAGGGGAACAGGTGAGGAATGGAGAGGGAAGCATGGCACAAGTCTCCAAGCCCTGTCTCAAGGATTGCACACACACACATGAAGATGGTATGTGCTGTCAAAGTGGAGCTCTTTCATTTGAGACTGAATGACACAGGGCCACAATCGTGCAGCAACATCCCTGCTCAAGGATCAAAGTGAAACCTGAGAGCAGGAGTCATGTGGCTTGGAGAATGCAGAGAAACAGTACCCTTGGCATTCATGTTGTCATTGGCAGGAAGGAACCAGTAGTGGTGGAGAGATGCTTCATACAGCAGGTGCAGCTAGTGGCAGAGTGCAATTACAGAGGGTGGGGTGCAGGATATTATGTGGGACAACTATATGTGAGCTTAAAAAGCAATCTCTGAGCACCTTTAGAAATTGCTACTTGTGAATTTGAGTTCTGCACCAACCTGCAATGTGTCGCCATTGTGACCTCATCTGAACTCACAATGTGACCTCATCTGGAGAGGCCTGGGGAAGCAGTTTCCTGCCTTCACTGGGCTCCCCATATAACACGGCCAATGGAATAATATCAATTAAAAGATGATATAATGCAAATGTTTCATGAAAGATGTAAATAACAACTGTTCTGGGAGCCAAGAAAAGAGATAATTATAAACAAAGCATTGAAAGAGGTTCATTTTACATGCTGTGTGCAATCAATGTCAGAGTGTCAGAGTCTTGGGAGGCCCTTGCATTGCCTTCTTCCCTTCCTCAGATAACCTGGCTATGTGTTCCCAGGGCATCCATGTTGTCATGGTACTCTGAACTCTCCATGACAAATGTGTGTTTGCGTACCTAAACCTAGACTGCAAACCCTGGCAAATAAAGAGTTGTTTCATTATTTTTCATATCTGATTTGTTTTTTGTTTTTCCACATAATAGATGCTATGTTATCATTGTTTTAATGACTAACAAATAATAAATGAATCCTTATAAAACAAACCTACATATGCTAACTCTAACAAATGCAAATCTAAAGGCTATCATGGCTGGCCTACCCAGAAATTCGGATTGACTGTCTGCTGTTTAGATTTTAGATAATATCCAACAGACCTTCCATTTCAAAACTGAATTCTCTAGCCTGAAATGCAAGACATCTTGAACCCAATAATTTATAACCTTCCATCTACAGTCCAGTAAAACTAAAGTAGGCCTAATTTCTATGACAGCAAGTATAAGATGATGGAAGCCCTAAGCTTCTGTATTGGTAGATTCCAAACTTCCCACAAAGGAAAAAGGCCCAGTTGAGTAACAGTGCTCTATAAATTTCCTTTCACTGTTAAGATGCCAAATTATTCTTCTATTTCAATGTCTTTAGTGCCTGAAATTGGCATGAATGTTTTCATGGTACCTCATCAGAAGTACCCTTTATTATTCCCAGTGATTATAGGTCAAAATCTCTCTACAAAGCTATTTATTCTCTTGCCTAACTTGTAGGCTCCTGCCAATATATGTTATCCAGACAACTTGCTTTTTTTTTTTTTTTTTTTTTTTGTGAGATGGAGTCCCGCTCTGTTGCCAGGCTGGAATGCAGTGGCCATGATCTTGGCTCACTGCAACCTCTGCCTCCTGGGTTCAAGCAATTCCCCTGCCTTAGTCTCCTGACTAGCTGGGACTACAGGCACGGGCCACCACGGCCAGATAATTTTTGTATTTTGCGTTTCATCATGTTGGCTAGGGTGGTCTCAATCTCCTGACCTCGTGATCCACCCACCTTGGCCTCCCAAAGTTCTGCGATTACAGGCGTGAGCGACCGTACCTGCCCCATACAACTTAAATGTTGCAGAGTCATAAACCTAACCTTGTAGGTCCTCTAACTTGATGTTGCCCCTCCTCTAACAACAACTACCCACCAAGTCTTGCCAGAGTCCAATAATATTGGCTTTATTTATAGAAAGTGATTGAAGTGAAAATAGATGCTATTAACTGGACTTGTCTAGGCTTGGGAAAAGCAGGATTAAGAAGGAAGAATTATTTATTGCAATCTCTTCTAATAATTCTCTCTTAGTTAGATATATAAGTGGTTAAAGGAGATCATATGTCTCCCAGGAGGTGCTCTGGTGATCCAGGAGTTTGAAAAACATTTGGGCATTTATCTTAAAAATGTCCTAGTTTTTGTCTTTTATATCACCAGCTGGTAGCTTATGAAAAGTGGCCTTGTTCTCAAAGAAGTTTAGGGAAATGATCAAGAGATGTCCATCTTTGATTTAATAATCCATCAATCTAGATCACACAATTTTAGTGATTATATCTATTTTTCTACCATTTGTGTATAATGATGATTTTTTTAACCTATCCACTGTCTTCTGTATGGCTCGTGATCCCTTTATTCAGCCTTTTAAAATCCTTCTGATGATATGGTTAATTGCAATATTATTAACAATTCAACTACAAGAACACCTATCATGTATTGATGTATTAAATTGCTACAAATAATCATAATCCCTCTCTCTCTCTTTTTAAAATATGACACAATTAAAGGACATCATCTTCAAGCATCATTCCCAAAGTACTGCCTTGGTGCTCAATCAGTGATAAGAGAGTCTCTTTAGACTTTTTCTATTCCAAACAATGACATTCATTGTTCCTTAGCAAGTGGAACCCAGATGTTCTCCAAGTAGAAGTAGTCACTGTCCCTAACAGGTTAGAAGAAAATATTGTTCTTAGATTTATAAATTGTTCATTTCTTTAGTTTGTCACTATTAATATCAGAAAGGGCCTCTAGAATTTGTAGAAATGGCCCCCTTGAGCTTACCAAAGATAAAACTCTCAAATATGCCAGATCTTGTTTTAGGTGGTTGCTATCTGAATACTGGTGTTGGTAGGGGAGGTTTGAAGGGAGGAGAGGGTAGGAATGATTAAGTAGACTGAAGTCAGAAACCTTGTGAAGTGAAAACAGATGGGGTGTATGCTTTAGCATTGCTCATTTTAATGTCACTGCTGGTAAATGATTTGTTTCTATATCACATGATATTTATTACTGATAACCAGTCCGAGATTTAGGTAACTCAAAGATTCCCAAAAGAGGGAGAAAAAGAGCACGTGTAAAAACTGGTGAAATCTGAAGAACGCCTGTACTTGAGTTAACAGAATTGTACCCATATCAACTTCCTGGTTTTGACAATGCATTATGGTTATATAAGATGTTATCACTGTGGGAGAGTGGGTGAACTATGCACAGGAAGTCGCTGTACTATTTGTGTAACTTCCTAAGAGTTAACTTACTTTAAAATAAGACGTTTTAAAACACAAAGAACTCTTAGGCTATCAATTATTTTTTTGTTTTAATGCTCAGAAAAATGTAAAGGTGGCCAGGCATTTAATTGTTGAAAACTCTTCCAACATAAATGGATGGCATCTTTCCTTTACCTTTTTATCTTTCTAAATGTTTTAGATTCAAGAAAGTAGTACTTATATTTCACTAGCTATTGCTAACCTGGTAAGTGGTACCAGATTTGACAACACTACTAAAAAGAAGTTGTTCTTCTTAATCTAAGGCATATTTCAATGTTTTTGATCTTTGCATCATTTTTTATTGTGGCTCAGGGCATCATTTGGGAGCTCTTCCAGAATTCAGCATTTTTACCTAATTGCAGTAGATTAGGTCTTTATATTTGCCCAGGTCTTTCTACAGAGCACTTTCTTTACACTTCTAAGAAATTTGACAAAGGCAGCAGGCTTGATGACTTAAATACTTCTGAATAAAGTTTGAAGTTAAACTGCCAATCTTCACAGTACCAAAAGATTTTGTCATAAATCATGTAGCTTGGTGTGTACTTTAGCATGTTGGATTTTTTATTATTTCTGAAATCACTAAAATATGAGACAGATTAGTACTTTCTCACATTTGTCCTGAATTGTGAGCTCTTTCTACCTCCAATGGCAGACACAGCAGTCTCACACTTACAAAAGCATACACACACACTCACACATGTACGCACTCATTTTAAGTTTCCTTTATCATCCTAAGAAATTCTTAGACGAGAAGATACATAAAAATGAGAAACAATAATTATCCGTTTCTTTATAATTGAGATATTTGAAATAGTATATTCAGATATTTCCTAGATCTTTGCTTATTTTCTTATTTTAAGCTACATTTGCTATATTCGGAAGTCAAAAAGAAAAGGCTTTCATCCATATATGCACCTTTAAAAATTGGAATTTTCTAGTTTTCTCTGAATGCAGATTTCTAGTTAGCTTCTTTGCTTGTTTTTGTTTCTCTGCGGCCTTCTCTTTTGCATTTACAAACATTTCTTGAGCATATAATATGCTTTCTCTGCAGCTTCAAAAATGAGTAGCCCATAGCCCCACCCTATCTCACGAAAAATTCAGATTCTTTGTATACTGCTAAGGAGTTAATAGTTGGAATAAGACTACAGCATCTTTTTTACTCACCTGAAAATTTTGATACACTGTCTGAAATAATAATAATGACATCACCTGGTTTGTTTATTCTGGGTCTTTTTAAAAGAGTGATTTCTTTGATTTAAAGTTATTTAATTTTGACAAAAACAACTGCTAAGAACTGGGG
This sequence comes from Cacajao melanocephalus, assembly GCA_963573385.1. NCBI lineage: Eukaryota > Metazoa > Chordata > Mammalia > Primates > Pitheciidae > Cacajao > Cacajao melanocephalus. The sequence continues at coordinate 54,406 of CAUYLG010008548.1, read as the reverse complement.
TAGCCACTTGAAAGATGACACAGCTAAGCTTCAGAGAGAGTGTGAGTGCCATTTTCCATACAACTTGACAAAGGCTAGAATCCAAAAAATGACTCAGATGCCTTTCAGCTCTGTGCTTCTACCACTAGGCTAAAGGTGAGCTGATGATGGGAGCGAACTGATGATGGATGTCTGTGCGCTAGAACAATGGGGCTGCTCTTTGGCAACTAAAGCCACAGACCAAACATTCCTAATTAAGATGTTGTCATTTTACCTAGCAGAAAAGCTTTGGCCGGATTCCAGTATGCCCATAAATAAGAGAGACTGCCAGAAATATGAGAAAGAATAGTTTCTAGAAAAAGTATCTTTACATGATTAAGAACATAATTCAAACCTCTACCAAAACTAATTTATAGGCCCACTGTACAGGACTCGTTTATAATTGAGCTCTTTGCAAAGTGTACCTCCTACTGGCCAAATATGAAATGACATTTGTAAAGCCGGAAATCAAGCTCATCTATTCACAGCATATCCGCTTTTCTGTCTCCAAAATTGATTATTTCTTCCAGTGAGGAAGACTTAATTACATTTTCTTTATAAATACACTTTTTATGTCTCAGTGCCAGCCTTCAACACACACATAAATGCACACTTCCATTCCACACTTGATTCCATCTTTTATATTGGTAAAAAATCTGTTCCATTGAATTCTTTCAGGGAAAGACAAAAGAAAACCTTTCCAATATGAAATTCAAATTAATGCCTTCTGGCGTCGTCACAGACTTGGCTGCATTTTGCATGTCCCCTCCTCAGATATATTTCCTTGTCCTTGGCTTTTTTCAAATGTCCACTGTCTTTTATGTCCCTGGTGGTTTGCGGATCAGCAGCAACACACGTGTATCTATTTCACTATTTAATCAGGCAATTCTCCAATGAAAACCATTAATTTAAAATGCTAAGTGACATACCCTGGAATTTTCCTAAAAGAATATCCACATCATCTTTTTAAATATGCAGAATATGGCAAGTTGATCCATCAACTCTGCAGTCAGGGCATTAAAAGAAACATCTGTGTCTTTTTCTTTTATGAGCACAACCCCAGAGATGTCCTAACATTAAAGAGAATTCCGAAGGATATCTGCAGCTGTAGAAAAAGGCGTGCTGAATTACTTCAAACTAGAAGTCTTGACCTTGTTCTTTTGAGACCTCCATAGGAATTCAGGTTCACAGTCCTAAATCAGATGAGTTTGATGGCTTTGCTTCATTCCATATGGAGGGCAGTGCATCTCCTGTGTGTCACAACATTAGTGCCATTGGAAATTCTCTCCAGAAGGAAGCCAGTGACTTTTTTGCAGCTGCTGTCAGGGAACTACTTGTGCCTAATTACTCCTTCACTCATCAGCAGCTAGAAAGGTAATTCCTGTTGGGATTTTCTCGGTGTTTCTAATGGCAACAGTCACAGACACTGGGCTGCTTTGGAAAAGTAAACTGAGAGATTACCACACTGGAGACAGGCTCTCCCAGCAGGAGCAACAGACTTTTGGCAATGAACACTCGGCCTCAAGCACCCCTTCTCCTCATCCTCTGGTTATAGGTTCATATAATACACCAAACCTTTAGGAAGGTCTCAGCTGTCCCATATAGGCATGGTTCCCCCTTGACCTTGGAAGGGAAAACTGAAAAGCAATACCTAGACATCTGTGCGGGATCCCTGGCTCAGAGTGCAGAGTCCCTCAGCTTCCCTGCTTCCTTTTTCTTTCTCTGCAGGGGATTGAGTGAAATAGAAAAGCCTTCACTTTTATTAGCACCTCTCTATTTTGCTTTTAAAAAATATGGTTCTTTTTATGATGCATGGTACTTATTCAGTTTAGTTTGCCTCCTGTAAAATGATAAAATACATTAAGTTGTTCTATTCCCTTTGTTGTTTGAGTAATAACATTCCTTAGATTTCATATGGCAGTTTCTAGGCATTTATGATGGAGAAGAAAAATATTAATGATAATGAATAAAGAAATAAATCATGGGAGCTACAACATCTTGGTATTTGTTTTCCTTAAGCTTAGGTCTGCAAGTGTTCCAGAAACTAAAGGCTCAGAGCTCTGGGGCTGGAAGCCTACTTTGCCCCCACTGAGTTGGGAGAAGAGGTTTAAGGAAAAAAGAAGTCAGAGAGAGAGAGTGCCAGGAATTGTTTTCAAAACTCAGTTGCAATAGAAGAACTGAAATCTATTTACACCTGTTTCTAAACATCAAAGATCTTGGTGTTTCTGCCTTGGAACAATCTGCCTAAACATTTTTGGAGGTTCCATGATAATTTAAAATATCTCTTCCCCCTACCATCTATCAGGAATTGAGAGCAGAAATATTGCAGAATTATAACCTTGGTTAGTGAATGAGAAACAGGACTTGAATTAGGCCTAAGAATTCATAGAGTTAACATCCTTCTGTTCTCTTTTGGTTTCCTGGTGAAATGATTTGCAGAAGGAAAATAATAACATAATAACTGTATTCTTACTGGAGGATAGTTAAATAAATGCACGGTTAAAATGGAACATATATCTTTAGAACAAGAAGAGAAGCAAGGATGTTATCTCAGAGCTTTTCAAGAATGTGTTAGGTTCTCTTGCAGTATGTCTCTTTACAGGATCATTAGGCCATGTTTTTTATTACTATTTTCTAATGCCTTTGTGTTTGTGATGGGGGTATTTCACTGAAAAGGAGATTTTTTTTCAGAGTTTTGGGGAAAGTAGCTATTCAAAATGTTAGATGAACATAAATTAATCCCAGAAGAACACTTTAATCTTTAATCCCCAAAAAGGAGGTAAAGTAATCTCCCAGTTGGTATTTTCTGAATTTTCATAGCTCTGAAATTCCAATAGGAGTTGAAGGATTATTTGTTTTATTGCAGACAGATGGAAGGGGAATGGCCAACAAACTCCATTAAAATCAGTAGTTAGCAGAGGCTGAGATGCCTTCAGCGGTGTAAATACTCTGCCACCTAAAAGAGTTAGAATAAGACTTGCTCACCAAAACTTTTGCTCTAAAATGACTTGTTAGCTAAACTCTAAGGAGGGTGGAAAAAGTCAGCTAAGAAGTTTTCAATATAAAAGAGAAAAAATAAAACCACAATGATTTTCCCCTTAAACCACAAACTGAATGTATCCTAAAGCATAGATTGAAAATAACTGTTTGTAACTGGCACATGAAGAGGCAAATGGGTTGTATAGAAAGGCAAGAGTATAGCTAATATTTTTTCCAATTTTGCTACTGAATTTCCACTTTGCCATTTTCGATTGACCTATTCAGGTCTATTCGCTTACTCTAAAGGTGCCATTAGTAAAATCCTTAATTGGGAATGAAATATGTACATTTATCTTGGTAAAGTTAGAAAGCAAAACAATATAATTGGTACTTAAGAAATGAGTCACATGTAATTTGTATGTGCACATTCAGTTAATGCGAATAGAATAAGTCATGTACGTGTTTGGCAAGAGCATTGACCTTTTAACCTGGCTCCCAAGATTAAGCTACTAGGGACCTAGAACATTTGAAAGCAAAGTTGTCCTGCATCTTCCAAGAATGTACCAAAAAGTATTTCTATAAAGATACAACTGACAAGAAAGAATTCAAGAAATGGGTGTAATTGGGCTTTCTTTTATCCTCATAAGACTTTTTATTTGATTAGCATTCCTGACTGTTAACAGTATAATGTTTATATGTAGAGAATACTATGTTATCATATAAATTTGGACAAGTCTTTGAGTAAACTAGGAATGCTAAAAATAAAAACTACTAATTTTCAAATGATTTATTGATTATAAATTTATTTTTGATTTATACTTGTTATGTTCTAATTATATCAATTATATTACATATATTTTGTAGAGTTCTATTTAAATGCTATTTTCAATAATAAAATTATTTCTAAAAACAAAATTAACTGAGTATATAAAAGCTAAATTCAAAAATATCTTTACTGTGAAAACACTAAAAAGCAGAAAAGTTTTATATGTTACATAAAATATATAATATACTATACAATAGTTTATATAATATATATAAAATTATAAAATAATATAATATAAAATATATTATAGTTGTGTATGTTATATTAGATAGTAAAATTTATCTAATTTCAAAAAGAGCTTAAACTAAAAGTTTGTCCCTAAGAGATAGTCCACAGAGTCTCCATAGAATTCTAATATTTAATATACTCAAACTACCCTCTTTATTTAGCTACTCACCTGCTTTGTGGGGATATTTTTCAATAAACTCCTATTTGTATGCTTTTTCCCAAATAATTGTAATTTACTAAAAGTTTGAAAATCTGAAGATTTTACAATGCATTAGTTTATTATTTTGATTAAAAATCTCCAAACTTATTTTAAACTACACACAAATATAATTGAAAAAGCCAACTTAAAAATAATTCTGTGCCACTGAGGGATGTTTTCATCGACTTTTAAAAGTAGTATTTCAAAGCCTCAGACATTTCTAAATTCTAGTTGAGGATGGGCAGCAATAAGAAAAATTATAAACTGACATGTTCACCAAATTTTGTATTCAATGCTAGCTTCATCACAAAAAGGCCACTCATTTACTATACTATTTGTCTAATCTATCGATTATCTATCCAGTACTAGATATCTATCTATCTATCTATCATGTATCTATCTATCTATTATCTATCTATCTATCTATCTATCTATCTATCTATCTATCTATCTATCTTCCTACTTACCTACCTACCTGTCTATTGTTGGATCTCAGAAAATCATATCCAAAATGCAGCACTTTGGCATGCTGAGTACTTTGAAATAAAAGGAAAGACTGGAAAGCCTCAGAAGCAGCCTCAGAGGCATGATCTCCTTCTGACTTCCTGTTCTTCTGTCTCCCACTCCTCTTTCATCCCTGACACAAGTCATGGAAACCAGAGTTCTTCTTTCTCCAAGGAAAGTCATAAAAACTAGAACCTCTCTCACCTAAAGCCAGCCATACCACCTAGAAGTAGCCAGGCTTGATGGTGCATGTCTGTAGTCCCAGAGACTCAGGAGTGGGAGGATTGCTTGAGCCCAGGTGTTGGAGGCTGCCATTGGCCATGATCCTGCAATTGCACTCCAGCCTGGGAGACAGAGGAGAATCCATCTCTAAAAACAACTCCTAGAAATATTACTGTAACTTTCTCCTGCCTTTTTGTGTTTTAGCCACAGGAAATTCTCCTATCTACCTTGTCTGATCATAGGTCATAAGACACTCAGCCAGAGTTTCTGTTTCATATCCAGGAAAAAGGGTATTAGTCCATATTCACACTACTGATAAAGACATGCCAGAGACTGGGTAATTTATAAAGAAAAAGAGGTTTAATAGACTCACAGTTCCTCATGGCTGGGGAGGCCTCACTATCATGGCAGAAGGCTAAATGCCCCTCTCACAAGGCAGCAGACAAGGTAAGAGAATGAGAGGCAAGCAAAAGGCGTTTCCCCTTCTAAAACCATCAGATCTCTGAGACTCATTTACTACCAGGAGAACAGTATGGGGAAAACTCCCCCATGATTCAGTTATGAGCCAATAGATCCCTTTCACAACATGAGGGAATTATGGGAGTTACAATTCAAGATGAGATTTGGGTGGGAACCTAGCCAAACCCTATCAAGAAGGAATGTTAAAAGAGGACGAAAGCACTCTGAACAGACAGGTCTTGCTGTGATTCCCCACTCAGTCTATTAACATTGCACAATCACATCTCTTCATGGCTGTCCATTCTTCATTAAATCTACACATAAAAGGGGACAATTTTCCCAGAGTCTTTTAATTTTTATTTCTTTTATTTTAAATTAATTGTTTATATTCTATCTTTTTTTTATTATTGCATTTTAGGTTTTGGGGTACATGTGAAGAACATGCAAGATTGTTGCATAGGTACATACATGGCAGTGTGATTTACTGCCTCCCTCCCCATCACTTATATCTGGCATTTCTCCCCATGCTATCTCTTCCCAACTCCCCACCCCCCACTGTCCCTCCCTTATTTCCCCCGGACAGATGGGGGGAATGTGTGTGATGCTCCCCTCCCTGTGTGCATGTGTTCTCATTGTTCAACACCCACCTATGAGTGAGAACATGTGGTTGATTTTCTGTTCTTTCATCAGTTTGCTGAGAATGATGGTTTCCAGGTTCATCCATGTCCCTACAAAGGACACGAACTCATCGTTTTTTATGGCTGCATAGTATTTCAAGGTGTATATGTGCCACATTTTCCCTGTCCAGTCTATCATCGATGGGCATTTGGGTTGGTTCCAGGTCTTTGCTATTGTAAACAGTGCTGCAATGAACATGCGTGTGCATGTGTCCTTATAGTAGAATGATTTATAATCCTTTGGATATATACCCAGTAAAAAAAAATTTTAGAGACAAGGGACACTGTGTGTCCCAGGCTGGCCTTGAACCCCTGGGCTCAAGCAATCCTTCTGTCTTGGCCTCCCAAAGAGCTGGGATTCCAGGTGGGAGCCACAGTGCCTGGCCGAGAATCTGGTGTGACTCAGCTGCTCAGCAGAGCAGCTGCCCTACCCAATGCACTGTGTGATGCTGTGTTTACAGGTAACCTGGTGACCAAGAAGTCAAACCTCAGATGCTCTTATGCCTTTCTTGAAGTCTATCAGACCTGATCCCAATCAATGTCCAAAGGACAGAGGAAGAAAAATCCTGTCAAAAGCCAAGTAGAATCTTGCTTGCTACTCAAAATGTGGCTCATGGACCAGCAGCATCTCCTGGGAACTTGTTAAAAGTACAGACTCTCAGGCCCCACTCCAGACCTATTCATTCAGAATTTGCCTTTTAACAAGATCCCCAGGCAGCTCAGGTGCATGTTAGAGTTGGCCCATGCTTCTCTCCAGACCCCTCTGAGTAGCAAAGCTCTAGGGGAGACTCATTCACTTGGGTGGTGGGTGAGTCAAAGAAGACCTTGGCCTTTACATCCTGTTGGGTGGGTGATGGGTGTGAGGTAGGGCAGTGATGCAGTGGTGGTGGCGGCAGAGTAGAGAATGACAGATCCTCTTGCTGGTTTTTCATATGGCAATAACATACGGGCCTCACAGCTCATGCTGATGTGGACATTACTGCTGGGTATGAAAGTGGAGCACAATTGTACCAGGGAGAACCTCACCACCAATGCATGCACACTGGGACACTGAAAAACTGTGCACACTTCCTACAGAGGATTTCCTGACCATCCTCTTGTTTCTACTCCTTCACTTGTGCCCATCCCTTTAACGTTTCTTTATACCCCTTAACAGTTGGTGATGTCCCATTAGTTATTGTTAAGCTCCACCAGAATAGTACCTCTGTCTGTTCCCAGCACACGGCAGGTGCTTTTCGGTGCTGGCAGCTCCCTGGTATGCAGCAGACTTTGACAGGGAAGCCCTCAGCCCTCGGATGCTGCAGCTACAGACAGATCAGCTCTGCTCTGGTTACTGAGGCTTTGGGGAAGATTTTGTTTGTGTGACTAGGAGTTCTGTTGTAAGTAACTGAAAGTTTAAAAATTACCATGTGATTTCAACAAGTTTTCCTTGAGGACTTGAACCTATTTTCTCAAGAACATCAGAGAAGGGGTCCAACCTGTGTGCTTTCAGGGGGAAGTCTTAAAACCATCAGAAAGACTCAATTTTGCTTCTGAATTCTGAAAAGCATCTCTTATCAGTGCTGCTGACCATTTGTTTATCATAAAAATACTAACAAAACTCCCCCTGTGCTGGAGATGTACTTTAATTTTGTTACACAAGAGATTAATTATGAAAAGTGACATTTTCTGGGCAGATACCATTTAAAATGAAAATGTCCACAGAGCTCTCATGGAAGTCAATCAATGTAGTCCCTGGCTTATACCATAAAAATGGAGAAGAATAGTTTGTTGAATTTTTTGCACCCACTCCTCAGCATTTCCACCCTCAAACATAAAGATGAGTGTTTGTGACAGGAAGAGATTGCCCCAGTGCCCTGGGACAAACAAACCCTGCTCCTTTATAGTCGGATTTAGGTCTGGTCAGGAAACCCTTACCACAGAATTAATTTCTGATGCTCCCATAGAGCACACACTTTCTGTTTTCTAAAGAATTGGAACATAAAGTTATTATTTGATGTATGACTCTGCATGACTGAAGTTCATTCATTTTTATTTTTCAGGAGTTCTGAAAAAAATGGGATCATAAGAAGAGCATTCACTGATGTTCTATTTTCAGAATGGATGGACAGTGTGACCATGAACTGAAGCATTATCATTCCCTCTCTCCTCCTAAAGTAGAAGCCAAAATTCCAGGCTTCAGTTTGATAAACTTAAATCATGATGTGTGAGGAAGAAAAGCAAAATGAAAGGAAAAATCTGCTTTTGTCAATCTTGCAAGCTTTACCTTTTTAGACCATAGTCTGTGACCAGTAAGTGGATGGATAAAAAGGTCACAGCACATCGGAACCAATGTCCTAGAGGCTGCCTGGATATCTGTTCCTCCTCCATTTTACCCCCTTTCAAATCTTCGTTTCGTTTCTTTTTCTTTTCTTTTTTTTTTTTTTTTTTGAGACAAGGTCCCACTCTGTCACTCAGGCTGGAGTCTAGTAGTGCAATCACGGCTCACTGCAGCCTTGACTTCCACGGGCTCAGGGAGGTGGGGGCAGAGAACATGCTAGACCTATAAGGCGAGCAGGGCTGCTCTGTGCCTGCCCTGGCTGGGTGGGGTGGGGGAGCTCCCAGAGTGCGTGTGCTGGGGGAGGGTAGATGCCACCCTGCTCTATCTGCTTCTTGTTCCATTTCTGTGTAGATAACACCTACTCACGAGGTTCTGGAACAAAACACTTCCACTTAGCGTCTGTTCCACTGCTCAGATTCAATCATATTTTAAACATGGGAGACAGTCCGCCTTCCCCAGTGGTTTAATAGCCATAGTGGGGCAGAGGGAGGGGACACAGAGATTAACAGGCAGGGAGGGGAGAGAGGAGCTGATTTTGTAAGACGGGTATCCCTGGCCCAGACTGCTGAATTCCAGTGGTGGGTCATCTTTATCCATTAAAGAGTTGAATTCACGTTTTGGCCAAATTGAAAGGAAATCAGGGTCGGGGGTAGGGTTCCTCCTGGATGAAGACTTGGCTTAACTAGCTCTTGGGCTGGCTGCCTGGGGAGCCTTGGAACAATGGTGATTGTGGGTGGTCACTCGCCTGGGCAAACAGAAACTGGCAAGCTAACAACAGCAGGAATGCTCTTTGACTCAGAGCCAAGGTGTGTCGTAGGGTGCTATTCTTGCTGATAAGGAGGGTGGTGGCAGAGATGACAACCGTGGTGCCTTCTGCCTTAATCCTTAGTGACTGTTTCCCAAATGCTGCCATCCAGGTCGGCCTGTGTGGTTATTTCCGTAGCAGGACCTGATACCTGTCAGTAGGCACTGACCCCCGGCCCTTATCAGTGGCTAAATGGGCACATTTCCAGCCAGAAGGGCCACTCCCTTCCCTACAGGTAAACCAGGCACATCTGTGCTATAGCCACAAGGCTCTGGAATGGTTCCAGCAGCAACAGCACTGGGAGAGAGTTCTGCCCCTTGACCGCCTGCTCACCGACCTGCCATCCCTCTGCTCTCCCAACTCTCTGGGGAGTTGTTGGTAAAGCTCATTTATAAATGGGCCTGAGTTCTGCGTTTGCACCTAAAGCCTCAGTGCTAGTGCCTATAGCAAGGATGGGTCCCAGGTGAGGCTGAGAAGGAGGATGGGGCTGAGAGGTGAGAGCTGGGTTCCATTCCAGTTCAGGCACAGCCATCCGGCCGCCTGGAACAGGTGACCCCTCCTCTCAGGGTCTTAGTCTCCCCATCTGTATCATGGACAATGGCTGAGCTCCGGGACCTCTCTGGCCCTCTCCAGCCCTGGATGATGCCAGGATGTTGAAACGAAGAGGAGTGATGGCGTGGGGGTAGTGGGGAGGAGGAGTGGGGAGGGCTGTTCCTCCAGAGGTTGCTTCTGAAAAGAATAAGACAGCTGGCCCTAGAAGACTGCCCCAACCACTGAGACTGGGCTTACTTGAGCCGTTGAAAGGCACCAAATTCACTTTTCCCGTTAGCCCACAGGGCTCTGGGACCCTTCCACCACCCCCATCCCCCACTGGGCACACATTTGGCTGGTTTTAATTTTTCCGAGTCACTCATGTCATACTCAGCAGGACCCACCAACTCCCCATGTCTGTGCTTCACACCCTCCCGTGTTCTCTAAATGTGTCTTCAATCAACCCCAGTACTGGGAGGCGCCTGCTGCTGCTCTCGGAGCCTGAGCGAGGGCAGGGGGCACAGTGACCTATGACTGCTGCTTAGATACTGAGCACCTGGGCAAGGAGGGGGCTGGGCCCAGGAAGGCTGAGGCCTTAGTGAGGTCAGCTGAGTCCCGCTAACAAGCAGGTGGAGGGATGGGTTTCTTAGGACAGATGCAGGCCAGCTGAACCCGAGGCACCAATGTCACTGCTCAGCAGCACGGTCTGCACGTCCAGGAGCCTTTCCTGAGACTTCACAGCCACCAGCAATGCTGTCCTGTGCACCTATTGCGGGCCTTGCTCTCCCCACACTGTCATTACTCCCTCAAAAGGAAATATGTGAACGAGACACCAATCACACCATCTAAAAAAGGAGCTGTAAAGGCCCCAATCCAAGTGAGGTGGAGTTTTCAGTGCCTGTTAGTGTCAGTAGGACGCAGTGTCTAAACCCGTGGAGTCTTCGGGGATTTACAAGTGAGAGTCTGTTCCTGTGGGGACCTGGGGCCAGTGGGGATGAAGCCCACAGGTGGGCACAGCTCAGAGACCCTTCCCACATCTGCCTGGTGGGCTCAGGGAGACTGTCTGTAAACAAAAGCTGATTCCAATGAAACAGGCTTTTAGACGCCCAGAGGAAGCCGGGTGCCTCCTCCCATGCCAAGATCATCTGGCCTCTTCCTCACCCAAAGACCAGCTCCTGGGCCGGGAGGACGCCTTTCCCCTGGGGCCAGCCCGATTATCCATGGCGTCAGCAGCCTTGGCCCAGTTTGCATGGCAGAGCCGCAATGAAGGCAGTGGAGCTTCTGATTAAAACCAACTGTTTTGCCCAAGATGGGGTTTCCCCGACACCCCATTCCCACCCGTTCCCGCACCCAGACCAGTTTGCTCAAAGAATCCAGGTGAAGCCTGGGGACTCAGGCTGGGTGTCTGGGAAGCGCTCTCCTCACCAGCCTGGACCAGGGCCGGGAGGCTGGCGGCTGGGGGGCGTTTTCACACTAGTGGCGCTACACGCGACACCGCGCACCCCCCAAAGCCTAAGCCCCCAGTCCTGGGCGCCACCCTGGCCCCGCTGTTCCCCCTTCCTGGTGCACTCACCGGACCCTCTCCGGGGGACGCTCAGTCCCTGGTCCAGCACCTGGGAGAGAAAGGAGGGCGACGAAGCAGGGCGGCGTCAGATCAGGGCGCTGGGGCAAGGTTGGATGATGGGGCCAAGCAGCGCGCGGGGAGCAGGGCGGCTGGCTCGCGCCTGGCTCTCCCAAGCTGGCCAGGTTCCGGCGCCTCCCGCCCGACCCACATGGGCTGCGCCCCGCCCAGCTCCGGGAGCACAGACCCGTCGGACGCCCGGCAGGGCCGAGGGCGGGGCGGACACCTGGGGCGCCTGCGCTGGAGGCGCCCCTGCTCGGGATTCTAGTCCGCAAGCCAGTCTGGGGAGAAAGACGGCGGCGGGGAAGGGAAGGTTGAGCACACAGCTGCGATTCGTTTGAGTTGCGGCGACTTTGCGGGTGACTTGCGCCGCAGTTCTGCCCTGGGCCCGGTGGGACCCGCTTGCTGAGCGTGCAGCACGTCGTCGAAATTTCTAATTCCACAGGGAGAGCGCTATTTACTTCGGCTTTACAGATGGGGAAACTGAGGCTCAGAAACGCGCCCTACCAAAGCCACCGACCAGTAAGTGGCAACGCCAACTAACAAGTGGGACTTTAAGCCCAGGGCTTTCTGCTGCAGATAGCGTGCCCCTCACCCCTTGGATTCTGCCAGGAGGGCCCCGCAGTCCTGGGCTGCCCCGCTGCGGGGAGCAGACCGAGGCCCTGCCTGCCAAGAAAAGTCAAGCTCTGCCGGCAGATGGGGCAGGTGTGGAAACCAGGACGCGCGGCGCGGCGGTTCCAGGACTTGGGACGCGCTGCGGGGAACGCCTGGGAGCTCCGTGCCGATGCGCTCTCCGCCTGGACTCCAGGGCCAGCGTCTTTGTGCTCAGGGGCGCCGCAAACTCAGCGAGTCCCAAGGCGAGCCGCGTCTCCAGTCCGCCCGGCCAGCTTGTCCTTCTGAATTCCCATGGACATTAGGGAATTGCCCTCCTTCATCCTCCAGGACCGGACGCTTCAGAACATTCTCTCCCTTCCTTTCCCTCTTACTTGTCATTTAAAAATCTACATTCTCTGCTCCAGGAACTGCTTTTGCAATTCAGTTTTTGTATCTGCAAAAGCAGGATAGGAATATAAATAAAGCTATTAGGTGAACAGATATTAATATCACCATTTAATGGAAGAGGAAACGAAACCTTAGAGGATTGTGGTGATATCACATTAGATTATTTGTAAACAGCTTTCAAAAGGCTGCAAAAGAACAGAAATGAATGTCGTTGCCTGCTGAGGCCAGGGGAACACTGGAAGTGAATCTGGGTATTTCAGGTCCCTGGGCTTCCTTGGGACAGGCGCTTTCACCAAATACCAGCAATTAGTGAGTGTGGACCCTGGAATGGGGTGAAGCTTACACTGAAGCCAGCATTTCCACAGCCCATACGATCCGGTGCTTATGTTTTTCATTGCTGTACCTCCTTGCCATAAACCTGACTATATTGCTTGTAAGATTAATAAATCCCTTAAGAGTTGATGTGGGGACTTAAGTTTCTTAGGGGCAGAAGTTTTTAAAAAAGTGTTTAATACTTTAGTGCTTATTTATTTGAACTAGTGGTTTAAAAAATATACAACTGACACATGGTGATATATGATATATAGTAAAGAATATAAGGAATATAAAATGAAAAGCCAAATTCTCTCCTTTTCCACTATCGACATCCATGACCTGAAAGCAATCATTATTAATGGAGTTTTATGTATTTTTTCTGAAGTAAGTGTGTGTGTGTCTGTGTGTGTATATGTGTGTGTGTGTGTGTGTGTGTTGAGCATGTGGGCTCAAACCAACTGCAAGAGTCATAATTCCAGCTAGGAGCGTGGCCGATAAGCTGTGTCATCTTGGACCTGTTACTTAATCTTCTCCTGGCTCTTTTCTCTCTCCTCCTTAATGGGAATAGCAATGGGAGTTACACAATAAGGGTGCGTGAATCAATATCCCTGAAGCTTAAGTGAGACCTACCATGTGGCCAGTGCTTGGTAAATTTTAATTACTGTTCCTGTTGATCCACTTCATCCTTTTTAGTGGTTGCAGAGTATCCATTGTGTGAGTTACCATAATTACTCATCAGTCTTCTATGATGGACCGTTAATTTCTGATGTTTTGCTATTTAAATGATTCTGCCATAAATACCATTCTAGATAATTCTTAATATTGACACCTTATCATACATAGGATGACACATAAATATTGTTCATATATACTGATATATCTGTAGACTAAAAGCCCACAGATTTGGATTTTCTGAGTCAAAGGATGTATGCAATTTTAAGAGAAAATTCTAAAATCATAAACATTTTAAATGATTAAACGATCTCAAAATTACAGAAGGTTTCGAGTGTAACACAAAGAACCCTCCCGTCCCCTAGCCATTTGTGCTGAAGTTGCTGACATGAGTGTTTAGTGTATTTTACACAAACAAGGACAAGCGTCTATTAAACTACAATCCAACCATCAACCTCTGTAAATGATACATTGCTATCATCTAATCATCAGAGTCCTTTCAAATGTTGCCAGTTGTCTTGGTAATTTTTTGTTGCCAAAGGATCCAGTTCAGAATCACATGTTGTGTTTGGTTGTCATTTCTAAGTCTCCTTCATGGCTTTGCTATATTTAAATATGAGGACACTTAATTTTTAGACTGTCCCTAGATTCGGGCCGTCTTCTGTTTCCCGTGATTATACTCAGGTTTTGCATCGTTGGGAGAATCTTGCACAATCGAGGCTGGGTCCTCTCCTATGACCTGTCAGCTGGTGCCTGGATGCAGTATGTGTCCTTACTGCTGCCTGGGATCCCTGGCCTAAGGTGCTGTCTTCCAGCCACCTCCATGGGCAAGTTACTCCCTTCCCCTCTATAATTAATATGTATTTTTGGAGGAGAGGCATACACATTGAAAATATCATAAGGCTGGGTGTGGTGGCTCATGCCTGTAGTCTCACACTTTGGGAGGCTGAGGCAGGTGGATCACTTGAGGTCAGGAGTTCAATACCAGCCTGGCCAACACGGTGACACCCTGTCTCTATTAAAAATACAAAACTTAGCCGAGTGTGGTGGTGCATGCCAGTAGTCCTAGCTACTTGGGAGGCTGAGGCAGGAGAATCACTTGAGCCCAGGAGGCAGAGGTTGCAATAAGCCGAGATAGCGCCACTGCACTCCAGCCTGGGTGACAGAGCAAGACTCAATCTCAAAAAAAAAAAATAAATAAATAAATAAAAAATAAAATTTCATAAACAATGTCAGATGGTAGCAGAGAATAGATTTTATGTCTTCATATTCCTGCCTCCCCAGCCTCTCATGGCTCCCTGATGTGCCTGTTGGTGGTACCCTCCACCGTCCCATCATTTTCCCCTGCCCTGAGACCTACCCTTCCTTGTTCACTATCTAAAGGGGGAAACTGAGGAAATTGATGCCCAGAGAGTGGGATGGAGTTTACCCAAGATCACACAGTGAGTCAGAGGCAGGCATCTCTTCAGCCCTGAGCTTCACAAGCCACACTGCTCAAGTCTGGGCTGGTGGGTGGACACCAGAGGGCAGAAGAGGCCCCCCCACCACTTCCTTGTCTTAATGGTGGACGCCTGGAGACCCAGCCTTTGCTGGGACTTCGTGGCTAGCATGAGAGGGAGGAAAGGATGGTTCACTTGGCCATGCCAGCAGGAAGCTCGCCGTGGAAGATGGGCTTCAGAGAAGCACCCTTTAATTTCACTGTCTGGGTGTCCCCCAGTTCCAAGGGTAACTGGGCAGGCAAGTCCCATTGAGGGGTGGCCTTGGGCTTAGCCTCCTCTCTGCATGTGGATAGGGGACCTTAGGGGAGAGATGGTTTCTGGCCCCCCAGGGAGCCTCGCAGAGTCTGGACGTGCCAGTTTCTTTTGCCATTGCAGAGTCCAGGATTAGTGCTGAAAAGGCCACAGTTCCCATCCACGCCCCTCCTGGGTGCTCCAGGTCTCTGGCAGGCAGTAGTTAAAACCTGTCCCCCTCAGTCTCTCTGTCTCAACCCTCTGAGCCAGTATGGCACTGGGCTAACAAGGGTGTCTAGATTTTTGAGATAACCATTCAGGAAACAGAACACATGCAAAATATTGCCCCAAATCTTAGCCGTGTCCACTAAACTGCTTGCAAATTACAAGAAAATGTGTTTTCATCAGACATTGAATGCTTTTTTTTTATTCCAATAAATCTGGAAAATTGAGGAGAAAAACCCGTTTTTGGAAGCATTCTGGCTTTGCAGTTGTTCAGCTGGGTGGGGGATCACGGGTTATGCAAGAGTGCCCCGGGCCTCTAAAGAGCTGTCATCTGACTCTGCTCCTGCCAGTTCATCAGCACACAGGCTCATGTGACTGCCCTCCAAGCAGCTAAGCACAGGCGCGGCCCCCTGGGCTCACATTGGTCTACTCACACAGCCCTACCCTGTCTGCCTCCGTTTGCTCTCTGGGCTCCAGCTTCTGAATGACCCTGACGCCCAACCACCCTTCACCCGTCCAAGTCCTACTCCCTGTTTAGATCACCACTCAACTGTCCTTCCCTCAGAAATCACACCCTGACCATGCAGCCCTGCCCACTGTTGGCTTCCCTGTGGTTCCTGCATGTTCTTGCAGACAAGGCTCATAGTTTATCTCCTGTGCTCTGTGATTATCTGGTTAGTGTCTGTTCCTCCCCTGCTCTGAGCTCTGGGAGGACAGGGACTGTGAGGCTCACTTTGATGTCCTGCTGCCTTCCACGGTGCTTGGTGCATACTAGGCTCTCAACAAATATGTGTTGAATAAATATTGTTCAATAACCATAATGTCAAATTTTGATGTTGCCTTTCATCTTGACTTTGACCGAAGGGCATTTTCCAAACAGAGCTCTCCACCATCCAGGTGGCCTGAGCTAACAGCAGTTCCCTGGAAGAGAAGGGTTTCTTGGGAAATGGCTTGATGGAACAATGGAATTCAGGGCTGGGAGAGGGGTTGAATTGTCTTCACAGGATCTCTGCTTGCTTGGGGGCCATCATTCTTTTCTTGCTTTTACCATTCATTGGCCCTTACTACGTTTTGAGACCGTGGCTCCCAACTCAGCTCAGCCTCTTTCTCTTTCTTGTGTGGGTCCGAGATTAGTTTTTTGTTTTCTCCCTTAGGAGGCCTGTGCTACAGAGTAAGAAATAGTCCCCTTCTGCTCAAAGCTTAGCAGAATTCCATTTAGGATGTTCCTACTCCACAGGTGTGAGTGTTCAGAAGTGTGGGACTCTCACCTTTATGTTGGCAATGTGCTTTCCCTCATCTATACACAGAGAACTACATTTTGATGAGTGCTTGAGGGGAGCTCTAATTAACCAGAGAGGCCAGCCAAGAGGAGTGAAAAATCTGAACAATAAAGTTCTTGAATCTAAAACCATCAGAAATCTCAGGCTTTTGGGGGTTCTGGAGGCTTTAGCTCATGTTGGGGCATGGGACAATGAGTAGTTCTCTGGACCTAAATTAACTTAATTAGGAGCTTCAACCACCAAGGATTCAGGAATTAGGCAGAAATGGTTCAAACTGAAGGAAATGAGTTCAGGCAATAAAATTTCCAGACCCACTAGTGGAAATCTTGGTCGTGTGGTTATGAAGGTGGGAAAGCGGTCCTCACTGAAGGCTACTGTGTGCCCAGCAAGTGTGGTCTGAGTGCCTGGCCTGCATACTAGCAATTGGGTTGGGCATCTGAGCTCCCCAATATCAACTGGGTTGTGCAGATAAGGAAGCAGAGGAACTGGTGCAAGGTCACACAGTCAGAGAGGGGAGACCAGAGGCAAAGCCAGGTCTAAGTGCCTGGGGCAGGCAACAGCCACAGCAGGGGTGACCGGCTCGTGGGCCCCAGCACAGCCAGAGGCAGGAAAGCTGTGAAGAGCAGACCTAGAAACCCAAGACCAGGGCCCCTCTCTTGGGCCCCTGTCAGGGCAAACAGTGGCAAGCAGCCCCGTTAGGCCCTGGGTGTGTCGTGCCCTACATCAGGTGGTGGGCATCACCCCATTCCTGCATCACAACGGTCGAATCAGGCATTCTGGGAACAATTCTTTTTGCTTCTTCTCCACTTCTGTAATTCATAGCAGTGAATTTCAGTTTCAACAAATAAGTTGCAGTTTGCATCTCACGTTAAACTCTTGTACAAATGTTCCAGAATATTTGCAGTGCTGCTAACGCCCTCCCCATCATGAAAGCTGTTTTAAGACCTCTCACTTGAGCTGCTACTGCCTGTACCTCTCAGGTCAGTCTGATGTCAGCACAAGGCTTGGCTGAATCCACCCCAGAGCCAGCAGCAGGAATCTAGCTGTATCCCCGCCCCCAGGCCTCCCCCTCAGCCATGGCCAGATTCAAAGCCCATTACCAACTAATAATGTACCTAGAGCCAATTCCTAACCCTTGATTCCCCACCTTCACCTTCCCATACCCCATACTCACCCTAGTCCTGCCCTTCATGTGAAATACACAGTTTTCCAAGCTTGCCACCACTTGAACTCCAAACCTAATTAATTTTCAGTCCTATCTTCCACGACTTCCTGACCCCACAAATCCAAATGAGTCCACTTATTCCCGGGAGCACGTGTGCCTTCAGTTCTGGGTGGAAATGCAATGTCAGGCTGTGTTTTGTGCCTTCCCATTTTTCTCCTACAGTCATCCAAGGTTAACCCTCAAGATGGGCTCAAATCCTACCTGCTCAGGTGGCTGGGCTAGGTCACTGGTTTTCAAGTTGGCTTTGTAAATGTATTTCAGGTTCTGAAAACACTTGGTTAGAATTTTCAGGTATTAAATTATTTAAAAACTATCATAACAACTTAACACATACTTGGGAAATGGAACGACAGGCTCAGGTCTATCTCCTCAGGGCATTCGGTGAGAGCCAGAAGGCCTCCGTGGTAGTGTTTAAAGAGATCTGCATCTCCTGCCAACTTAGTGCAGACTGTGCTGAAAATTGGACCTAGGATTTGATTGCAAGGGTGCCAAGAGTAAGGTTTCCAGATGAAATGTTCGCTTTCCATTTAAATTTGAATTTCAGATAAACACTGGATACTTTTTGGTATAAGTATGTTCTAAATATTGCATGGGGCATACCTACTTACACTAAAATATTATTTGTTGTTTATCTCAAATTCAAATTTAGCTGAGTATTTTGTATTGACATCCTGCAAATCTATACCAGAACTACAAAGGGAACACCCTGAATAGGTTTTCTATGCTTCAGTCAGGGCATTGATAGGGTGGTAGAATCCTGTGACCTGGGAGGAGGACATTTGCATAGATGAGTCTAAGCTTGAATATCTGAATTCCCAAGAACTCTCTTGGGAATAGCACTTTCCCTTTTCCCAAGAATGTGGATAGCTGGATACTGTGCAGAGTCTTCACCTGAGATGGTTGCCTTATAATGCGATGCTTGTCTTTCTCAAGATCTGTCTCCATCTCTTCTTATTTCCTCTATATCAGTAACTAGGACCAGGTCCCAGTATAGCCCAAGTGGGAAAGTGAAGTTTCTTTTCTGGAAATAAACAGCATCTAATGAACATAACTGCAAGTCTTGGCTAATATATATCACCAAGCAACAGAGAGAAATGTGTCTGAATAAACCACAAAGATATTGAATTCAGTTTTGTTGATTTAGTGGAACTTGTCTATGTCTTAGAATTTGACTTCCTGGCAAGGATACTTGGAAATCATCCAAACACACCGCTGAGATGGCTCTGTGAAGCTTGGGCATGATGTAAATGAGGTGTAGATGCTATGCTTGCCTTGGCAGAATATTGAGTAAGAGCTTAGAAGGCTTAGGGAGGTAGGAATGTGAGAATGGATTTTTTACGTAAGATCAAAGACTCTACCATTTGACCGTGTTCCCTGGGAGGCCTCAGAGGACACTTTCTTCACCAAAGCAATAAGAAATGTACCAGTGTGGGGAGTGTCTGCATCTTTTGGCAACTCAATTCTGGCTGTCCTCTGAAGCTGGTATTGACAGTAGGAAGTTACTCTGTGGAACTACACTCTGTAGTATCACGGGGGATGCTGGGATTCTGAAGTAGAAGAGTTCAGATAGAGCTCCTGAACTATCAGAGGCAGGGTGGACAGCATTTCCGTAATGGCAGAAAAGTCTGGAAAAGCAATGAGCTGTAAGTAGCTGCAGGATGGTTAGTAAAAATTAGCAGACAACTAGGGAACTGCACAAAGAGAATTCAAGGACTGGTGAACGGAAGGCTGATATCAGATGCCGCAGCGAAAAATCACAATCACTCACTCATTTTCCGTATCTAAACCAGTTTTTACAGCTGGGTTCTCAGACCTAGACCCCATCGACTAAAGGAGAAGCCAGATCCCTTTGAGGAAGGACTTTACAATGTCACTACAATATATACCATAAATATTATACTTTGTTTTCCCCAAAGGGCACATGGTTATTTACCAGGATAACTGTACATAAGGGGAAAGGGAAGCACTCAAACTTTGGGAGGTGATTTGGATACAGATTCTGACTGACATTAGTCAGGGGAGCCATCACACCATCATCAGAAAAGATCTGAAACAGCTCTTACATGGGAAGGACAATAGCAAACCTTCTCTCTATTGTCTGTCCCAGGGCTGTATCAACTCTTTGATTACTGTCACAATGTAAATCCTCAGGAACTTTGAGGATGCTGAAACAACATATGATGATATTTTCTGGATTAGACATGGTAAAAAGGAGAGTATAAGGATTCTGAATACCCTGGTAAGATATATGTGCACTGGGGTCTGGGAGGCAAATCCTATGATGTTCCAGGGATATAAAACTTTGGCTAGGTTTTCAGGGGACTAAAGATGTAGAGTGTGCCAGGACATACTTTCAAAGGTATAGGGCAAATTGTTCTCTTTGCAGGTGCCATGACAAAGACAGAGACATAGCACTAGGTGGAACTCTGGAGGCAGCACATGCCTCACTTGGGAATACTGCTCCAATCCATTTGGCAAGTGATTTTGGAAGGCTGGTAGGTTTGAGTGAGGCTTAGAGCATGAGAAAGTTCTGTAGCAGGTCCAGGTATTAATGCAAGCTTCTCTGGTTGGTCAGGGAACTGAAGAAAATAAGGTTGAAAGACTGGGGACAGAGAGGCATGTGCAGGGATCTTGGGAATAGCTGCCATGTGTGGATCTTCTATCTCATGTCGATGCTCACCAGAGGCCACCTAGTACAAAACGGACACTGAATGAGTGGATGTACAGGGTGATTTACCCTGTGGAGTCAGACTCTGTCCTTGGTCACCTCAATGTTTATGCCTGGGGTCCAGGAGGGAGGCCACGTGGCCCAACTACGTGGGCTCTATCTCACCAAGGCTGATCTAGCTAATTCTGTTGCTGAATATCTGACTGATGCTGAGCTCTTTATATGGCACCATCCCCTGAGAAAACCAATCAGCACCTTGAAGCTGGCTTAGAATTGGGGTATTTAGTAGGAGTTGGTGAGAGGTAGGTTGGAATGTGCTATTGAAAAGGATTTAGGATTTTGGTTCTGAAACAGAATGGGTAGACTCACTTTTCCTTACTCCTCCTTTCTAAAAACAACTAAATACCCTGGAAATTATTCAATAGACACTGATAAAATGACTCTGAAAGTTGGGTAAAAGAAGGTGGACTGGCCAGAGACCTCAGGACAAGAGGAAAGATAATATAGTGAGTTCCTCAGGTTTTTCTTTTTATCTCTCATGTAGCCTGACTGGGTGTCAGAGAGGTCTGCAACCAGTATCTCCAACAGGAGATATTCTTTTCTTTTCTTTTCTTTTTTTTTTTCTGAGACCAAGTCTTGCTCTATTGCCCAGGCTGGAGTGCAGTGTTGTGATCTCGGCTCACTGCAACCTCGGTTCACTGTAACCTCTGCCTCCCAGGTTCAAGCAATTCTCCAGCCTCAACCTCCTGAGTAGCTGGGACTACAGGTGCGTGCCACCACGCCCAACTAATTTTTGTATTTTTAGTAGAGATGGGGCTTTACCATATTGGTCAGGCTAGTCTTGAACTCCTGACCTCGTGATCTGCCTGCCTCTGCCTCCCAAAGTGCTAGGATTACAGGCATGAGCCACTGTGCCTGGCCCGAGATACTCTTTAATATTTGTAATAATCTTTTATTATTATGTTTGAACATAACAACCAAATGACCAGGATACACTACAAACCCACTTGTCATACCAAGAACCAGAAAAAACCACCCGAATGAGAAAAGATAATAAATAGATGCTGATACTTCGATGCCTCAGAGGGTGGGATTATCTGGTGAGAATTTTAAAGCAGTTATTATAAATATGTTTCATAAATTAACATCAGTGCTTCAAAAGCAATGCCATAAAAATACCTCAACAATCAATGTCAAGTCATTGATTTACAGAACATTAATACTTAGAATCGGGAGACTGGGATGTCACGCCCACTAGCTGTGTGACCTTGGGCAAGATTTCCAGCCTTGCTGGGCACTGATTTCTCTGTCTGCAGAGTGGAGGTTACCTAGACTATGCAGCAGCACACTGGTGGGTCCCATGGGTTGTCCACCCAATAACCATGTCCCTTGTGTGCTAACAGAACCCTGACTCCAGGTAGACGATCAAGGACTTTGCTAAAAATAGGCATTTTCCAGCCTCCCTTGCAGTGAAGATACCCTGCACGCACACTTCTGGACAATCCAAGCGTGAGAGGTTCCCGTCCCTTCCAGAAAAAAACAGGAAACCCTTGCTAGGAGAAAGCCCTTTACCTCCTGCCCTTTCCCCTTCTTGCTGCCTGGATCTCGGATTTGAGATCTGCAGCTACAGCAAGTATCTGGCAACCAGGAAGAGACCAGCCATAGAATGGCAAGTACCTGGGAATGGAAAGGAAGCCCAGTGCCCTGACACATCTCTGAGCTGTGTTCCCAGGCAGCCAGGCAACTTCAAAACTCCTTGTTATGGGAGAAAAAGACACCTACACATCTAGGCCACTGCCAGTTGCGTTTCCTGAGCTTGCAGCTGAATGCATTCCTAACTGATTGATTGAGGAAGATGAGGAGGAGGGTGCCAGCTGCAATCCTTTAATGCCAGGTGCTGTTCTAGCGAGTTTATGGGTTCAACCACATTTAATCTTTACAGCTACCAAAAGAGGCAGGTTCCAGTAAGGTGTCTGTTTCAGACAGGACTGAAGGGAGGCGTGGGTGTTCATCTGAGAGGCAGGCACAGTGAGTAAGGGGTGGAGTAGGAGTGTGTCCCCAGCACTTCCCCGTGCTGGGCGTATTCCCAAATGGCTCACAGGTTCTGTTGTTGTGGTTACCTTAGAGGAATTGTGTGTGTGCGCACGTGTGTTTGTGTGTGAACACCTCTAGGATGGTGCTATGGCATGGGAATTCCCTTCCTGGCTTCCTGCATCCTTTCCCTGGGTCTACTACCTTTTGCCAGGGGCTGGGGACACAGGAAAGGATAAAGATGGAGGGCATCCTCCAAGCCTGATCCCGACATCCGCAGGACTGACGTTCGGCCTCCAGACCAATGTCAGGACCCTCTGCCAGGAAAGGGGCTCCCCGGGAGGGCATCGCGGACCCCATCGGGGCCCAGCCAAGAGGCTTCGGGCTGTTTCCCCTGTGACTCCTCCGCTCCGGGAGGGGGCGACAGAGGCCGACGGCTGGCGGGCACGGGGCGCGCCGCCACAGCTCCTGCCTGCCGGGCGGGCCGGGGGCCGGGGGCCGGGAGACGGGGGGCGGCGACACCGAGGTCGCCCTTGCCTGGCGTGGCCTCCGTTTCCCAGGCTTCTGACCTCGGGGCCCCGGCAGGGCTTGGGGAGGGCCCCGCGCCGCTCGGTCCTCCCCGCCCCGCCGCGTCCTCCCCGTCCCACCCGGTCCTCCCCGCGCCGCCCCGGCTCTTCCCTCGGAGCCTTTCTGGGCGCGGCCTGGGCGGCCCTGGGGTGATGACAGCCCCAGCCGCGGTTCCGCGCGCCCCCGCGTTTGCCGCCCCCGGACCCCGAGACCCGAGATGTGCGCCCCCAGCTCTCCAGCCCCTCCCGGGACCCCGGCGCCTCAGAGCCCCGCGCCCGGGCACTGTCTCCTTGGAACCGGAGCCCCCAGCCCCACGCGCTGTTGCCCGGAGCCCCTCATCACGGCAGGCGGCTGCCGGGAATCAGCGGCCACCAGGACCTTTACCCGGGAAGCCGCGCACCCTCGGGGCCGCTCTCCTCCCCGCCCTTCTGTGGGATTCAGAGTCAAACCGCACTAAGCCTTGAATAAGTGGTTGTGGGAATCCAGCGCTAGGCCCCTCCATCCAACAGATTTTATCCACAAACTACTTGAATGCTTGTGTGTTTAGTATCAAAAAAATTCTCCACTCTTAATGCCCTGCCTGGTGTATTGGTGGCCCAAGCCTCTGCCTGGTCAGCCCCTGGGGAATGGCTTTGCAGGGGTCCTGCATCCTATCGGACCATTCGGCTTTCTGCTCCCTAAATTCTGCTAGGGGAGTCCCTGGGGTGGGGGAGCCAGAAGTGCTGGGATTTCCCACCATCCCCAAATACAAGGTCAAGATCCCTGGACCGTTGCCCATCCAAGCCCCAGGAACTCTAGGCCTACAGAGGCCTCCAGGGACCTACCCACAGCCTCCTGGGGCTCTCCAGCCAGGGCTGCGCCCCCTCCCCAACCCCAGCTCCAGCTTGGGAAGGCCAAGCTCCCTACTCTTTCTGACCTGAGCTACCGCTGCAGGTCTGGCTCCTAGCCCGCTCTGGGGCCAAGCTGAAGGGGCATCATTTCTGGCCACAGTTGCAGGGCAGAGGCTGGGGACAGCCAGTGGGTAGGGCAGGTGGGCCGGGTGGGCTGGGCATGCCGGGGGAAGCTGCTAGGCTTTGTTTCTAGTTGAGGGTAGGGGCGTAGATGAGCTGGACCTGGGCCTGCCGTTTCCAAGGGAACAGTGGGAAACTGTGGGTGTCTCTGTCTGCGGCTTCCTCATGTCACGGGGTGTGTGGTTTCTGGAGCTGCCTGACAGCCTGACCAACTTGGGGTGGCTGTGGCTGTGTGAACATGTGTCCTGAGTTCCAAGCTATTGAGTGAGGAAGCTGCAGAGAGCTTGGGAGGCGCTCCTCACCAACCGTTCTCACCCAGCACCTCCTACCCGAGTGGTGCCACCTTACCTGGGACTGAGGTCTGAGGCCTAGACGCTCAGCCCTCAGCCCTGATGGCCTGGGTTTTGCCCCATCTGGTCTGCCTGGTGCCCTGGCTCCACCCGACGGGACATTGTTAGCACCTCACTGAGGTGAGGGTACTGAGCAGCGAGACTTGGTGGCTGAAGGGCTCTGGCCTGGGTGCCAAGCCCAAGCTCTCTCCTCCTGCTTTCCAGTGGTTTTCCTGAGTGTCCTCCTCCAGGCAGGGTCTGGACAGGAGAGAGGTGGCAGAGTTGCTGCCCTAGAGACCTCTGACAAAGTTGTGGGCAGAGTTAGGAAACAGCAAGGCGGGTGGTATGTCTGGGGAGGGGCTGCAGTAAGAGCCATTGCTGCCTCTGGCCTGTAGAGGGAAATGAGGGTTCTGCGTCTGGAATGTGGAGTGTGGAGCCCTGAGAGAGGTGTCCCCAGAGCTGTGGGGTCCAGGGCAACTGCAGCCATTGCAGGCGGGGAGGGAGACGGGGGTCAATGCCAGGCTTCTCTCTTCCTGCTCCCCAGCCTCCTGCTGGGCCCTTCTTGGCTGAGCCCACTGGGAAGCTGGTTTCAAGGGTGCAGTTGGTGCAGGCCGTAGTTGCTGGTGTCCAGGACAGAGCAGCGTGGTGAAGGCGGGCAGGGCATTCGGGTGTGGGGAGCAGAAGTGTGTCCTGCTGGGGGCTACAACCACACTGCCCGGGACTGGGTTTCTGAATGTGCAGGAACCCTTTCTGGCTCAGGCTGCTGGGCGTTTGGGGCATTGTAAGTTCATCCTAAGCATCAGCAGCCGGTGGTGTGAGAATCTACCACACCCCAGGCCCTCTCTCCACCTGGGCCACGTGGGCTTCTGGGCCGGCCATCTGGGAGGCAAAGGGAGTCTGGGGAGCCTCCAAGGAGGAAGAAGTGCTTGACCTTTTTGCCTTCCACACCCAGGGTGCCCAGGCCAGTGGTGTTCCCGTGGTAGCCCAGCACCCAGGACGGTGTCTGCATGTGGTTGCCTCAGCGAACGCTGTAGTGTAAGCGATGGCCTGGGCTTCCCTGCTAATTCTGAGAGAAAGGCCCATCTTCAGGTGTGGGGGAGGGGACCTGGGGCTCCTCGGGGGATGGGGTGCAGCACCCAGGGCCTGTGAGTGGGGCCCTGCCCTGGCCTCAGGCGAAGCCCAGCCTCTGTCTCCAGCCCAGACAGCAACCTCCTGCCCCCTCTGCACACTGGCTGACCACCATGTGATGCTAGAGCGACTCCCCGATGCTGAGCCCTGCCACTGTGTGCAGCCCTGCACCGCATGTCACTTACAGGAGCTCCTTTAGTCTCCACGACAACCCTGGGGGACAGGGCCTGTTATTAACATCCTGTCTTACAGAAAAGAAGACTGCCAGAGGGGTTAAATGTGAGTTAAGTGACTTTACAGAGGTCACTGGGCAGTGCGGGTGGAGCCGGGGCTCCTGCTCAGGCTCTCTGAAAGCAGACAGCCTCTGTGCCTCTGTGCTTCTAGAAGGTCACCAGGCAACGGGTCCCTGCAGTGACCCTGGGAAGAAATGGCTGAGTCCCAATTTGATGATGAGTCAGGCCCTTGGGCGGAGTACCCCTGGGCTGCTTCATGCGCCAGGACAGGTCGCTTTGAGACCCTCTTCTAACCCCCACCGTAGACCTGCCCTAGGCCCCCATAACTCTGCCTAAAGTGCACCTCTAAGCAGTCCTAGCAGTTTGCTGTTCAGGTGTGTCTGTGTCTGGAACGGGCCCCTGAACACTCCTGGCCTGCAATGAACCCCTGAATGGTCCCATGCCTGTAATACACCCATAAACAGTCCTGTTCTTGGAATGCACCCCGAACAGTCCCATGCCTGCAATATACCCATAAACAGTCCCGTGCCTGGAACACACCCGTAAATAGTCCTGTGCTTCTTCTGTTCTCTCCCCTCCAGCCGAACGTCCACCTCCTCCTGCAGACATCCCTGCAGCCCTAGCTCTGCTGCACTGAGCCCTCAGTGCTGGGTCTCCCTTTCATCCTTTGGGTGGCTCCTTTGGCCTTGGAGTGTAACAGACCATCCAGAGGAGCTGGCTTCAGGGCAGTGGTGACAGGTCTGACCCTGCATTCAGCGCTTCTCGGGGGGCTCATTGGGGAAGGGAGAGAAAAAGCATCATCCCAAAGGGCCAATGTTTCAGGTGCCGATGACCCCACAGACCTCTGTGGCTCTGGTTGCTTCACTGAGGTCCTAGGAGCTGCTTCCTTCTTAGGCTGGGGGCAGTCATCTGGGAGGCCTTAAAAGGCAGGCCTCCCCAAGACAGCTGGGATGGGGATGCCTTATGCCACCTGATTGGTCCCTCGGCCTTCTGATTCCTGCTACTGGCCAGAGTAGGTTACTGGGGCTGACCATGCAGACCAAGGGGCCCAGTATCACACACACACTTGAGACAAGAGCCACCCAGGGCCAGGCCTGCATGCCAGCTCTGCAGTGGGGGGACTGGCCCTGTTTTGAACGTGTCCATCTGCCCAGCTCTGCTCTGGAGCCCTCCCTGTTTCTACCTCGATCAGCTCGAGTGGCTGCCGGGCGGTCCCATTTGACTTCCCATAGTGTCTGAGATGTGCACAATCACAGATTTCTTCTGAACAGACTTATGTGGCATAATTGAATGCTCTAATGTTTACATTGTTTTGCTAAATGGCTTGCCATGTGTTTGGGTGTATGGGTGTATGGTTTCAAGCCAATGCTCTTTGGAAGCTTGTGATGTCTCTGCTTGATTTCTCAGGAAGAATGATTTCAGACATCTGGGTGCTGGAGTCAGCCATGGTTCTGCCAAAACATCGAGATGGAAGTTTGCTTGTCTGGGGGGCCCTCCTCCTGCATGGGCTTCCCAACTCAGGGGGCATTAGCTCACCATGCTCAGTGCAGAGCCCCAGCAGGGCAGCCTGGTGTCTGAGCTCTATCCCCAGGGAGACTCAGCTGCGGGCACTCACCTGGTACTCTCTCTCAGACACAGTTGGAAACAGATGTCTGAGATTGTTTGGAAGCTGAAAAGTAGCTTATGTGCTAAGAGGAGTTCATTCTAGGAAACCTAGAGAAGATGATAAAATCTTGTAGCTACATGTCTTTTTTAAGGTACCGTCTTGAGTGAAGCACTTCTAGTGTTTTGAGTGTATTTTTGAATTTGTTTCTTTTCCTTTGGTCCTCAGAATGTTGATCACATTGGAAGATTCTCCCCTTCTGGTCTCTCTAAGGATTTCCATCATTGCCTCAGCTGTGTTGCCGAGGAGACTTTATTGCTAGTGTGACCTTTCTTCCTCTCCTCTTTCCCTCCTTCCTTCCTTCCTTCCTCTTTTCTCGTCTTTTCTTTTCTTCTACCCATTTTTATGACAAGAATCAGCATTCAAGTCGTTGCCCCTTCCCCAAACCTCTGGATAGCCAGTGCTGCGGCTGCTGTCGGCTGAGCAGGGTCATTTCCCATGAGAGCCTGCAGTGCCAGGGGAGCAGCTGGGAGCAAGGGTGCTGCCTCTTGCAGTGAAGGCAGTATGGGCACTAGTGCAGATGCAGGCAAAGGTCAGCCAGGTGGAAGTCAAGGGTCACCTGCTCTGTGCCTGTGATTGTGGCCCAGTCTTCTTCCATCTGAACCAAAGTTCCCTCAGCGTCATCAAGCCAGTTACTCCCGGGCTGGAGCTCTCTCTATCCTGCTAGGAAGCAGAGAGATGAGGTCCAACTGGGTTGAAGAAACTGGGATTTTATTCACCAGTGTCCTGTCTGTCATTGATTGAGGCTGAGTGAGCTCCTGCAGTTGGGACAGATGCCTGAGACAGAGTCTGGGTGTTACCACTCAGTAGCTGGGATCATCTGTAGGATGCATAGGGTTAAGTGTGGTGCTGGCAACATCCATTTGCTGCAGTTCCACTTTTGCCTCGTGTCACTGGGGCCCCCTGGCCAGGGCATCTCCTGGAATGTCTTGCCCTGTGTGTCAGATGTCCATCTCCCTATGATGAGAGTCCTATCTCTGATCCCACTGAACTATGAGAAGCAGGAACCTGCTGAGCTTTTTCTGTTCCCTTCTCTGCTGCTCAAGGGTTGGACTCCACCCTTTGTCTTCTCTCTAGCAGTGGTTGGGTTCAGAACCACCTGTTGCTAATTTCTTGATTCTGACTTGTGCTGGAGCTCTCATAGGATCTTCGAAGGATGGGTGGTATGGTTTGGCTGTGTCCCCACCCAAATCTCATCTTGAATTGTAGTTCCCATAATCCTCTTGTGTTGTGGGAGGAACCAGGTGGAGATAATTGAATCATGGGGGTGGGTTCCCCTGTTCCATTCTCATAATAGTACGTTAATTCTCACGAGAGCCGATGGTTTCATAAGAGGCTTCCCTCTTCCCTCAGCACTTCTCTTTTCTGCGACCATGTGAAGAAGGACGTATTTGCTTCCTCTTCCACCATGATTGTAAGTTTCCTGGGAACTCCCTAGCCATGCTGAACTGTGAGTCAATTAAACCTCTTTACTATATAAAGTACCCAGTTTCCGGTATGTCTTTATTAGCAGCGTGAGAATAGACTCATACAATGGAAGACAAGTAACAAATTTAGTTCAGATTATTTTGTTTTCTTAAAAGTGAATGGGTTATGACATTAAGGGTTATGATATAGCTACAATAATCAATACTGCGAGGGATTGGTGGAGGGATAGATATGTAGTTCCATGGAATAAAATGAAAACCCAGAAACAGGCCTACACAAATATGCCCAACTAATACTTACCAAAGGTGCAAAGGCAATCCAATGGAAGAAGGGCTGCCTTTTAAACAAATGGTGTTGGAGATGGGCAAAAATATAATTCTCAACTTCAACCTCATACATTATGTAAAGTTAACCCCAAATGGATTACAGACTTGCATTTAAAATGTGAAACCACTGAATTTTTAGGGAAAAAGTTAGGAGAAAATATTCTGGTCCAAGGACTAGGTAAAGAGGTAGTTGCCTGACTCGACACCACAGGCACAATTAAAAAGGCACAATCCAAAAATGGGTGAGTCGGACCACATCAAAACTCACAGCTCTTGCTCTGTGAGAGACTCTGTTACGAAAAGCAAAGCCACAACCTGGGAGAACATATTTGCAAACCACATGTCCTACAAAGGATTAGTATCTGGAATATGTAAAGAACTCTTAAAATTTAACAGTAAAAAAATCCAAACAATTCAATTAGAAAATGAGCTAAGGACATGAACAGATATTTCATCAAAGATAATACACAGCTGGCAAATAAGCTCATGAAAAAATGTTCACGAAAAAATGTTGAATACCATTAGCCATTAGGCAGAAGCAAACTAAAACCACAATAAGCTATCACTATGTACCCATAAAAATAAAAAATAGTGTTAACATCAAATGTTGGTGAGAATATAGAGAAACTGGATCACTTATACATTGCTGAGAGAAATGTAAGATGATACAGCTCCCCTGGAAAACAGTATGGCAGTTTCTTATAAAAGTAAGCATGCCTTCACCATATGACCCAGCAATTTCACTATTGGGTATTTATTCAAAACATTCAAAAACTTAGTGTTCACACAGAAACGTATATAGAAATATACATAGAAGCTTTATTTACATTAATCCTAGCCCCCAATGGAAACAACTCAAATGTCCTTCGGTAGGTGAAAGGTTAAACAAACGTTGGTACATCTATATTTCAAAATACTAATGAGCAATGAAAAAGAAAAGGCCATGGATGCATTCAACAAGTTGGATGGATCTCAAGGGAGTTATGCTGAGTGAAAAAAGGCAGTCTCAAAAGGTCATCTGTGGCAGGCAGTGGCTCATGCCTGTAATCCCAACACTTTGGGAGGCTGAGGTGGGTGGATCACGAGATCAGGAGATGGAGACCATCCTGGCCAACATGGTGAAACTCCATGTCTACTAAAAATACAAAAATTAGCTGGGCATGGTGATGTGCACCTGTAGTCCCAGCTACTCAGGAGGCTGAAGCAGGAGAATGGCTTGAACCCTGGAGGTGGAGATTGCAGTGAGCCGAGATTGTGCCACTGCACTCCAGCCTGGCAAAAGAGTGAGACTCTGTCTCAAAAAAAAAAAAAAAAAAAAAGTCATCTGTTGCATGGTTGCATGATTCCATTATATAACATTCTTGTAGTGAAAACTTTATAGAAGTGCAGAACAACAGACTAGCGATTGCCAAGGATTAGGGACAGGGAAAGAGGGAGTAGCTGTGGCTGTAAGAGAGTAGCATGAGGGATCCTTGTGACAGACCATTCTTGATAACCGCCTGCTGTGATGAGGGGCTCCCGGCAACATGGCGTGGGTCTAGGGGCTCCAGTTCCAAGGAACTGGCGACAGAGTGAGACCCCATCTCAAAAACTGTGGTGGTGTCACAAGAATGTACATGTGATAAAATTACATAGAACTAAATATACACACACCAACATACCATGAGCACATGTGAAACTGGTAAAATCCGAACAGAGTCCATAGATTGTATCAAGATCAATTTTTTGATTGTGACATTGTGACAGTTATGCAAGATGTTGCCACTGAGGAAAGCAAATAAAGGGTATATAAGGTCTCTCTGTATTACTTCTTACAATTGCATGTGTGTCTACAATTATCTCAAAGTAAAAAGTTAGGCTGGGCACTGTGGTTCATGCCTGTAATCCCAGCACTTCGGGAGGCCAAGGCAGGCGGATAACGAGGTCAGGAGATTGAGACCATCCTCGCCAACATGGTGAAACCCTGTCTCTACTAAAAATACAAAAATTAACTGGGCGTGGTGGTGCATGCCTGTAGTCCCAGCTACTGGGGAGGCTGAGGCAGGAGAATCACTTGAACCCGGGAGGCGAAGGTTGCAGTGAGCTGAGATTGTGCTATTGCACTTCAGACTAGTGACAGAGTGAGACTCCCTCTCAAATAAAATTAAAAAATAAAATAAAAAGAGTGGAGGATTTTAAAAATTTGATTAGTAAACACACAAAAAAGCATTCGAGTAGTTTGTGGATAAGATCCGTTGGATGGAGGGGCCCAGCGCTGGATTCCCACAACCACTTATTCATGGCTTAGTGTGGTCTGACTCTGAATCCCACAGAAGGGCGGGGAGGAGAGCGGCCCCGAGGGTGTGCAGCATTTGGGGTAAAGGTCCTGGTGGCCGCTGATTCCCGGTAGCCGCCTGCGGTGATGAGGGGCTACCGGCAACATGGTGTGGGGCTGGGGGCTTTAGTTCCAAGGAACTGGTGGCAGGGTGAGACTCTGTCTCAAAAAAAAAAAAAAGGTTAAAAAATGAGTTATAAGAGAAATGAAGTCCTGTACACAAATGTTCATAGCATAATTGCCCACAGCTGGAAACCCTGCAAATATCTGTCAATAGGTAACTAGGTAAGCACATTATGGTATATTCAGACAATGGAATGCTACACTGCAATAAAAAGGAGTAAACTGAAGACCCACAGAGCACCTTGGGTGCATCTCATAGACACTATCCTGAATGAAAGAAGCCAGACACGGAAGAGTACATAGCGTCTGGTTCCATTCATATGAAACTCTAGAGGAGACGGATCTAATTTGGAGTTTAGATAGGTAGTTGTCTGCAGCTGGAGGTGGGAGGTTGACAAAGCAAGGGCATCAGGGGCTCTTTTTAGGTGATAGGGATGTTCTCTATCTGCATGGAGGTGGTGGGTACATGTTTTTATGCATTTGTTGAAACTCATCAAAATGTATGCTTAATGTTCATAGGCACACATATCTCTCAAAATTCATTGAAAAGTACATTTAAAATGAGTGCAGTTTTTGGATACAAATTATATCTGATTAAAAAGAATAGGTTATCTAAAATTCAAGAGGGAGGTTTTTGGCCCCCTTGCCAGCCCTGGTTACAAATGTCAGTTTTAGAGCGTAGTTTCCCATGTTCCATTGACGACTGGATGAGATTTATCTCTTCAAAGATTTCTCTGTATTTTGTAGATAACTTAACTCATCCCAGCTGGGCCCTAACAATCCCATGCACTGTGACTCATATGGCTAATTATCTATTTAAAAGTGTCCACAGGGAAGAGACTTTTGGCAGTGGAATTATATACATCAGTTTTTTGAGGTTAGGCCTTCTTCTTGTTTATGTCTCAATTCAAGCGGAGTTCCTTTAAGATGAAATCAAGATGTAATTTAGATGATGTTTTACTAAAGTGTAGCTTGCTGTGGTGACTATGGCATGCACTGCTTGGATCTCCCTCCAAGAAGAACTTGCTGGAAAGCTGGAGGAGCATACTAGCCAGTGTAACTGCCAGAGGGGTTCTCCCCGCTCCCTTCACAAAGAAAGACTGTGGCATTGCAGTAAAGAAGAAGTTTAAGAGACGGGAGGCTGGGCACACCACATGGGAGCCAGACTTAGTACTCAAATCATTCTCCTCCAAAGCTCCTAGGTTAGGGGTGTTCAAGGGGAGTTTGTGGGAAGGAAGGGGTTGGGATGGCCAGGCTAGCTGCTGATTGGTCGGGGTGGAGATGAAATCAGAGGGATTGAAGCTGTCGTCCTGAGGGCTGCATTGCTTCTGGGTGGGGCCGTGGGAGTGGGGTTTGGGGTAAAGCCAGGGGTGTCAGACATGAAAAAAAAAAAAACAACCCTGAAAATGTATCTCCAAAGGCCAATCTGTAACACAGCTGCAGGAGTAATTGCAGAAGTTGCATATCTTATAACATCCTGAATAATTGCTTGCTGTTCTGAGTAGTGTGGTGAAATCTTGTGGCATCCAGCTCCATCCCACCGTGGATGGAGCACATCCACCCTGTGTACGTCCAGCACATCCACCCTGTGTATGCTACCACCCCCTCCACCCGTGACTCAGTACCATCTCGGTTATCAGATCGGCTATTGCTGTATAGCAGTGCTTGTAAACCCTTATTTTACTTAATAATGCCCTCAAAGCAAGAGTGGTGATGGCGGCCTGTTTTTATAATTGTTCTATTGCGTTATTAGTTATTGCTGTCAATGTCATCTTGCTCCTAATTTATAAATTAAACTTTATCATAGGTATGTATACATAGGAGAAAAACATAGTATGTATAAGGTTTCATACTATCTGTGACTTCAGACATCCCCTGGAGTCTTGCAATGTATCCCCCTTGGATAAAGACGTCTACTCTATTTCAAATAGAGGCTGTGATACAGAGAAGCATTTCCACAGGTGGTGGAAAGAGATAAACAGCTAAATGCTGACAGATCAAGCAATGAAGACAATAGCAAGAACAGAAAGTTCCTCTCCTCTCAGGCCTGGAGGGATCAAGTGAGAGGAGACGCAGTGGACCGAGGACCTGGGGCTGCCTGGAGGAAGCTGAAGTCATTGCAGGCCTGTCTGTGGGTGCTAGAACCCCAGAGGGAGAGATCGGGGGAGCTGGAGCTGTGGGGGAGGTACAGCCACTGCCTCAGGTGCCACCTAAGCAGAGAGGCACACACACACCCCCCCCACACACCACTTCTCAAGGGAGTACAGTTGCACAGCTTTTTCTTTCTCCTTGCCAAGAAAACAGTGAGGGGTAGTGGAACTCCCAGGGTCTGCAGGATCGGTGCTCTGCCTTCTGTCTTGGTAGCATGCCCACGGGCAGGCTTCAGTCCAGGACGTGCTGTGTGTGGCTCGCCTATTTTTTTCACAACTTTTGAGTTGGATACTTGCATGTCAAAATCTGAAAAATTTTCATAAGAGAGTAATAATAGGGAGGGGGGAGAGAGAGAGAGAGAGAGAGAGAGAGAGAGAGAGAGAGAAAGAGAAGAGCACCCTGACCTTCTTTCTGCCTGTCCCCCTCCAGTCTTCCACCAGTGCCTGCCCTGCCTAACCTTACTGAGAAGCTAGGAGACAGTGGGGCCTGGGAACCGTATTTTCCTTCAATGCAGAGCAGAGGAAGGAAAGGTTAGAATATGAATCTGAAAGAAAATGGGGAAATGACCTGGCTGCTTCTTCCAAAACCTCATTTCTGCGAATTCACTAAAAACATCATTAGGATTCCAGATAGGTGGCTGGATAGATAGATGGATTGAAACATGATAAAGCAAGTGTGTAGTGAGATATTAATAGCAGAATCCTGATGGTGGAAATGCAGGTATTTACTCTAAGATTCTTGTAATCTTTCTGTATAGTTGAGCATTTTCATAATAAAATATTGTTTAAAATAAACCTCTTTAAGTAGAATTTTTGTCTTTCAGTGGAAAGAGACATGCAAGTTTCCGGCATAGCCACTTCTTGAGGGAGCACAGTTGCACAGCCTTTTATTTCTCCTTGCCAAGAAAACAGTGAGGGGTAGTGGTCTGCAGGATCGGTGCTCTGCCTTCCGTCTTGGCGGGACCAGAGGTTGCATGCCCACGGGCAGGCTTCAGCCCAGGACGTGCTATGTGTGGTTCACCTATTTTTTCAGTTTTTGAGTCAGACACTTGCATGTCAAAATCTGAAAAATTCTCATAAGAAGGCAGATATTCAGCTTTTCTTTGGACACAAAAGATTGGATGGCACCAGGCCTACATGTCTTCATTGCGACAGCTGGGTGGAGCCAAGCGAGTTGAGCACACCCTTTCCAGTTTACCACCACCTCCACTGCTCCCTATAGTACCACATCTGGCCCACTTTCCTCATTTAGATTTCCTGTCTGGTTCCTGAAAACATTTGAATTTGGGACCCTAGATTCACAAGACCGCTTCCATTTGTAATGAGTGCGATAACTATCCCTTCACGGCGATGTTTCCTAAACTGAGTTCATCTATGAACACTCTTTTGTGGCTTGCCATATCCATGTGCCAACTCTGCTTGGTTAAAACTTTAAAACAGATTCTCTTAGAGTCAAGGCCTATTTTGCTGGTTTCCTAAGTAGTAATGCCCATAAGACCAAGAGTTTGGTTTGCTTAATAGGTTTTTTCCTAACACAAAACAAAACCTGCTTGCAGCTAAACCCTCAGAGATTGTCTCTTGCACTCTGGTGACACATGCACCTCCTCCCAGGCAACATGATTTGTGTACCCAGGAAGACTGACCCTGCCTTATCAATGTGTCCATCCCTCTCCCCAGATGGCCTTGCGTGAGTTACACTTTACCGATCCTAGGCCATCTATGCTTCTACTGAGCCAGGCTGCCTTTCTTGTGATTCTGTGAGTGGCCTCTGAAGTCCCCATCACTCCAAGAGCTGCCTGGTTCTTGCTCTTCCTGAGTTCTGGTTCTTCCACAGCTCCTTGGGTTCAGGACATCCTCAGTTTGCTTAAGTTTGCTCAAGTTCATTTCTGTTACTTGTATACAGAAGGCTTTAACCAGTTGAATCTGTAAGTCCTTCATCTTGGATGGGGTGTGTGGTGGGAGGTAGGAACATGGCTGGAGGGCTGGACAGAGGCTAGGGATGAGAGGGTCTCCTGTGTCACTGTAATAACCTACCCTGGGCTAGCATCACTGACTCCATCTTAGCTGTAAACTCCAACCTAGCTTCCCCCTCCCTACCACAGTCCCTTTGGGTGCATAACTGGGCCACGCTGACGCTGTGCAATGTCACACTGACTCTGTGCTTATCCGACCATATAACCAATGTAACTGCATCCTGCCTGGCAAGCACACCGCTATTGTGTATAACGCTCTTTGAACCCCCCTTGGTGATTGTTTGGAAATACCCTTAGCAACCAACAATCCTGGGAACCTCCTCCCTGCTGGTTACTAGCTAACTTGCCTGTTCTGCTTCTGTAAGATTCCACTTCAGCTAGGCTCCCCCTCCCCTACCTAAATCAAGGTATAAACGGAAATCAAGCCCCTTCCTCGGGGCCGAGAGAACTTTAAGTGTCAGCCATCTCTCTGTCGCCGGCTAATAAAAAGGACTCTTAATTTGGAACTCAGTGCATGGTGCATTCCTTCTAACTCGCTCGGTTACTACATCACACTTAAGGATTTGATGATCAGTGTCGTTGACAGCAGCAATGATAACAACTCCTACATTTAGCAAGCACGTACCGTGAGCCCGGCACATGCATCATCTTATTTAATGATCATAAGAACACCTTGAGGAAGGTACTCTGACTCTAGCTATTTCACAGGTGAGAAAAATGATATTCAGAGAATTTGAGCTACAAGAGTAATGCCCCATAGCTGTAAGTGATGGAGTCAGTGCCCAGCCCTGGGTTGATTTGACACCCATGTCCACACTTTTCATGACTTGCTGTTTGCAGGCGTTTGATGCTGAGTCATTTCCTGTCTTTTGGTGAGTTAATCCCAATCCCTTCCACCTTCACTTATAGGTCAAGTGGCTTTGTTATTCTTGGATTTCCCTTTGGGTTCTCCACCTTCGCTCTAATATAGCATCCTGAATTGGACACAGTGTTGTGAGAAGGGCATACAAACTGACTTGCCCAATGTGGCCAATTTTGGCTCCCACAATGATGCTGCGTGTTCTCCTTCTTAACTAGGTGGGAACCAGCAGTTACGCAAGCAGCCTCCACCCTTCAGAGGAATGAATTCCTCTCCACTCCGGCCAACACCACAGAATACACTGGAAAGAAGATGAGAGGTTGGTGTTCTGATGTTACTACACCCTCGTTTTCTCTGGCTTACTGAATTTTAGAGCTGGAAGGGCCCTGTGCATGATGTATTCTCTAAACCCATCCTAGAGCAAGCAAGAAGGTAGGTTGGTCACGCTGGGGGGAGTCTGTCCCAGTTTACACTCCCACCAACAGAGTATGGGAATCTCTGCATATTCTGGGTTCATCTCACAAAGGAAATAGATGAGGGTGCACAGACAGTTAAGTCCAACCAAATAGTCAGCCCCTCCTCTAACTTCCAAGCCTTCCTTGTAGTCAAGTTGGGATCACATGGTTACCCTGATCAATGAAATGTGAGTGGAAGTGGTATGTCATTTCTGGGCAGAGGCATTTGAAAGGCATCGTACTTCCTCCAGCTCTCTGTCTCTTTTCTTCTGCCAGGAGGACTTTGGAGACCACAGGCTCTACATGATTCTAGCTGTAAGAGGGAGGAGGCCACTGGCCTGCTCAGGACTAACTTGAATGAATATTGTAGCTGGTCTTCAAAGAGGGCCTCAATGAACTACATCTCCTGACAGTCACATCCTTGTGTCCTGTCCTCTAGTGCTGAGTCTGAGCTGGCCCTCTGACTCCCTTGAACCAACAGCGTGTGGCCAAAGGGATGCTCTGCCAGTTACGGATCCAAGCCCTAAGAAGACCCGGTAGCTTTTTCACTTTTGGGAGCCTTAATTTGCCTCATATGAATTGTGGCTGAACTTACCAAGTTGGAAGGGAGAAGCCCTGAGAGTACATGGAGAGATGCTTAGCTAGCTTAGTGTTCTCGCCATCCATGTCAAGGTACCAAGTGTGTGAATGAACTGTCTTGGATTTTCCAGCCAGTTGAGGTCTTAGAGGACTGCATCACCAGCCAACATTCTGCGGAGCAGAAGAACCACTGAGCAGAACCCACCTTACTTATCTCATGAGAGATAATAGAATGGTGGTCGTTTTCTGCCACTAAATCTTAGAATGTTTGGCGTATAGCAATAGACAACCAATGCAGTGAGAGAGTAGCTGGTGACATCTTGGCCACTATGACTTGGGGGTTTGTCTGTTGGAACAGTTAGTGTGTATTTCCTTGAGCTAGCAGATGACTAGTGCATTAGACCAACCAAGAGATAGCCTTGAGCTCATGTAAAGGTATAAAGGCTGGGAGAATGTGCAGACACAACAGTTGTGCCCCTCATTTCCTGACTGAGTAGAAAAGGAGAATGAGAGCAGAGTAGTGACAGTGACTTTGAGAGTCCCAGCCTGTGACCATGAGCAGGTTCATGATTTTTAATGAGAGCTGGGGACCCAGGAACAGGAGTAGGTCTGCTAGAGGTAAGAAACAAGAAAAAGAGGGCATTCGAGTTTGGATTTAGGTGCTGATGGGATTTCAATAGGAAAGTAACCATCAGGCAGAGGGAATTTGACATTGCTGCTCAGACGAGAGGCCAAGGCTGGACATAAAAGGGGAAGTGAGAGCTGACTCCATGAGAGAATGACACCCATGAAAGGGTGGAGGGAAAGGGAGAAAGCAGAGGGTTAGTCATGGAGAATGCCTCCACGGAATTGGCACCTGGGGAGGTAGAAATCAGGGAGAGGGGCCAAAGAAGAGCTGAGACAAAGGGATGATTCCTCAGAGCCTGGTGTCAGAGAATTTCACTTAGTGAGGGGGGGTCAGTGGTATCAAAGCCTGTGGTAGTGCTAAGAGGGGCACTGAGAGCAGAACCCGAGACTCAAGCCAGAAGCAATGGTGAGCAAAAAGTATTAGATCTTCATCCATCCATCTGTCTATCCCTTCATTTGTCCATTCATTTACCCATTCACCCATTTACCCATTCACCCATCCACCCACCCATCCACCCCCGCCACCCATCCACCCATTCACTCACCCACTCATTCATCCAGCTATCCATTCATCCATTCATATATCCATCCATCATCCATCCATTTATCCATTCATCCATCCATCTATCCATCCATCCATCCATCTATTTATCCATCCATCTGTCCATCTGTCCATCTATCCATCCATCCATCCATCCATCATCCATCCATTTATCCATCCATTCATCCATCCATCTATCCATCTATCCATCCATCCATCCATCCATCCATCCATCCATCCATCCATCTGTCCATCCAAGAAATCCTTGTCAGAGCCTACTATAGACCAGGAATGGGGATCTTATTAGGGTGCAAAGTAGATGTGGTTCTGTTCTTTGTTGAAAACATGTAATGGTTCCCCTCAAACCCTAAGATGCTCAGATTTCATGATAAGTTCTCTCCTGCATATGAAAGGCAACAGTAAAGATAATAATCACCATTTGTAGAGCACTTGTTTGGAACCAACTACCATTCCTTGTATGTTATATACATTGTACCACTTAATCCCCCCAACAACAGCAGCATAAGGCAGGAAATATTTGAAGGTGAGGTGACTAAGAGTTGAGAAGTGACTGAGGCCAAGACAGGGTGAGCATCTGATCAGAGCATGAGGTGGCCTTGGGAGTCACACTCATATTGTGGGTCTTCAAAGCTGATGGCCAATGACCCATGCTCCTGTGAGTGCCTTACCCTATCACCAGGCCCTCCCCACTGCCATTCCTGGACAGGAGAAAGGGGATCCCTCATCCTGATCTGGACATCAGAATGTAACTTCTTACAGAAGCAAAGCTATAGATGATGCTGAGGGGAACTAGAAAGGTGAAAATGGTAGTACATTTCAGACACTTTATCAAAGAAAGAGACGTCTATGAGTTGATTTTATGACCAATGCACATAGTTTCTATGGGAAAATGAGTTTCAAATTTCAAACAACTGACTTGGAAACACAGTCCTGGAACTAAGCCTGTGTATAAATCAGGATCTGTCTGTAACTGTAAAAATGGTTTATTGTGAAAGTAGACCTAACTGGACTTTCCTTTCCTCACTCTTGTTCTTTCTCTTACTCACATTTTTCCTTTCGTTATGCTGTGTAAAGATCCTGAGACTTCCTCTCCTAGCTAATTGGCAAAAACCACATTGTCCCCTAGCTGAGTATACATTTTTGTAAATGCCCCCTAGAGGTTCATTTCATCGTGATGGAAAATGTAATTCTGTTTTCCTAAGTGACGGGATGTGTTTATCCAGGGACTCCAAGTGGGCTCGGGTGCGGGGGCCAGATGGCTCCAGATGTCCTCAGTGTAACCCGGGGAGCTGAGCCCAAAGGCCCTCCCTGAGCCACGTGATGTGCAGTGAGGGCCGGTGTAGACAGAGCTGTCCACATGGTCCACGTGGTTCTCCTCCATGGAGGCCTGGGATGGTGTTGCAGGCGGGGGAGGGCTTGCTCTCGCTGACGCGGTGGTGGGGGCCTCCCAGCCAGATGTGAGTCATGCCTATTTTTAGCATGCCACTCACCCAGGTGGGCCTGGCGCCACCCAACTGCTCTCCAGATTCTGTGTCTCTATTTCCAGCGTCGGATGGCTAGACCAGTCATGGATTTGGTGGCATTTTCCGGCCAATCCTCCTGTACGTGTGACTCTTAGCAGGGTTGGCAATGGAAAGAAGGAAAATTAGCCATTTTGGGAACTGGTGACATTATGAGAGTGACATTTGTTTTATGGTTCTCTGGGCTCAGTAAGCCCGGGGCTGGAGTAGGGATGAGAAGTAGCTGTGCACTTGCCACCACCCAACTCTTCTGCAGGGACAGAGGTGACTGATTGGCCATGACGCCCCCATGCATGAACACAGCTTCAGAAAGTGCCGTGGTCAATTAGGCACACTGTCTCTGCGGGGTGGTGAGGAAATCCCTGTGACCACGCTCTGCTAATGTGCCATCCTGGGTTGATGGGGATTGGTACATGATTTACTTATTGCATAGAACTCACTTATATCTTCCTTCTTGGCAGCAATTTGTTAGTATGAACAGAATATCTTAATTTGGGGTTCCTCAGAAGCGGACTGACACAAGAATTTGAGTGTAAGTTTATCTGGGAGGTGATCTCAGGAGGACCTGAAAGTGGGCCAGTGAGATAGGGTATGCGAACAGGCAGGTGGCCACTGTGGCCTGCTAGGGTTCAGTCTCATTGTGGATCTCATGGGGACTGGGAGAGCATGGCCCAGAGTTGTCCCTCCCGTGGGCTGAGGAAGTGGGAGTCCCCATCTCCAGCCTCTCACTGAATGAGGCTCTTATGGCTGATTAGCACCTGGTGCCTTTCTCCTCTCTGCATGGGGGTCGTGCATGCTTTTGTGTCGAGAGAGAGCTCTCAGACTGAGCTGCAGGGGAGCTGGTGGGAAGCTAGGGGGGAGCCGGTGGGAAGCTAGGGGGAGGGAGTTATGGGTTCTGGTTCGGACACAAGAGTGTCTGCTGTGGAAGGCCATTCGTGACAGTGCAGTGAAGTGGAGAGAGCACACATTCTGGACTCGCAAGCATTGGTTTACACCCCTGCCTCACTGTGCCACAATGGACAAGCCACCCAACTTCTCTGGCAGCTGTAATCCCTGCCCTGTTACCTCAAGGGGCTGCTGTAAAAATGTTACCAAACCAAACTTGGGGTCTACTTGCCCAGGGCAGTAAGGCGCAATAGCCACACTGAGGTTTTGCAGCAGGAGAACGGAGGGTGTTTATTTGCAGGATGCCAAGCAAGGAGAATCAGGAAATTCACACTTAAGACCCCATGTCCCCAACGGCTTGCAAGCAAGGGTTTTTAAAAGCAGGAGTAAATTTCAGGAAAGCAGAAGTTACAGGCAAAATTGTAAATCAATACATGGAGGTTGATATGGTTTGGCTGTGTCCTCACCCAAATCTCGTCTTGAATTTAGATCCCACAATTTCCCCATGTTGTGGGAGGGACCTGGTGGGAGGTGATTGAATCATGGGGGTGGGTCTTTCCCGTGCTGTTCTCGTGATGGTGAATAAGTCTCATGAGATCTGATGGTTCTATAAAGGGGAGTTTCCCTGCACAAGCTCTCTCTCTTTGCCTGCCACCATCCATGTAAGATGTGACTTGCTCCTCCTCGCCTTCCACCATGATTGTGAGGCCTCCCAGCCACGTGGAACTGTGAGTCCATGAAATTACCATTAATGGACTCACAGTTAATTAATGTGAGTCCATTAAATTATCTCCTTTATAAATTACCCAGTCTCAGGTATGTGTTTGTTAGTAGTGTGAAAATGGACGAATACAGAGGTTATACATTGATTTGACCTAAAAAGATGCATATCTTGAAACCCGGGAGCTTACAGTCACTATAGGCCCATTCAAAAAACTCCCTTATTTGCAACTGGTTAGGGAAGTGAAGCTTTGCCTAAAACCGTGGGGTCAGCAAAAGGGAATGTTAAGATCTGGCCCGTGGTCATGACTTCATCCAGGTCTCTGTGGACAGAGTTCAGTCCTCAACTCCTCCTTATCTGAGGCTGTATGCCAGCAGATCAATTTGGTGGGGATTTGAGTTTCTGAAAAACAATTCAGAGACCTATGTTAAGATGCTGTCTTGATAGGAATCACACACCCTGTGGCTCTAACTTTCTTGGTTATTCTTTTAAGTGGTTAATACCTTCTTGCTCATCAGGTTGCTCATTTACTTATGAGGGCCAGCTAAGTGTCTGCAAATTCCCTTCAAGGAATTCAAGGTCTATTTCCATGCTTGGAGACACCTGGCACACCCCTAAGAGGGGTCCCTGCTCTGTCTCAAGAATGAAATGAGGTAATGTCTATGAAAATGCTTTGTTAATTTTAGAGATCTCCATAAACGTCTGTGTGAAGATACATTTTGGCTGCCTGTTTAACCCTGGGGAAATGCTAATTGTGATCTCTCACTTCCCACCTGCCACACAGGTGGGGGCACATGGCCCATCCTGGCCCAATGGGGTGTTCCCTCCTTCCAACTGCAGTGGTCTGCTCACGAGGAGCACATGACCCATGCAGGGCCAACCAGGGTCTCCCTAGGGATTGACATGTGGTTCCTGGGAGACAGAAGGCCTCTGGTCCTCTCTGTAGGAGGCTGTGTGGGGTTGCTAGTGGTCACTGTGTCACACTGGGGAGACCTCCCTGGAGAATAAATCAAGGAGAGCCAGGCAGGGCTGGCTGGTAGACAGACAGAGAGCGAGAGAGAGAGAGAAAGGAAGAGGAAGAGAGAGAGAGGAGGAGAGAGAACCCTAGCAATCTTCTTCACTGGATCCCTGGAGCCAGTTGTCACCAAATCTGGCAGCATTCTCGAACTATCCTGCTAGGTGAGTATTTTTGCTTTTGTCCATCGGAACTGGGGTTTCTGTGATTTGTGACGGGAACCCTGTTAACTGAGGATAGGGACATTTGGAAGTGACGGCAATCCTGTTGCACAGGTGCTGGGTTATATTTGCTGCTGTTGAGGGATCTCAAGGCAGCTACTGCCTGGCCTGCATCAGGCGTTGAATGGCAAGGGGTCCCACATTGACCAAATTTTCCCCAGGGTCAGTGGGGATGCCTTTGCAACTTGTTGGCCAGGATTCTCGCCCCCCACCCCAGCCCTGAGGAGCCATATTTCCTTGGCCCTGACCTACCCTTGGGCAGATTCCTCAAGGCCCTTCCACTTTCCCTGCAGGGCCTCGGGGTTACTCTGGCTTGCTGGTGTCTGTGATTCACTCCCAGCCCCGGGGAAGAACGAGTGCCCCCTGCTGACTTAACAGGCAGTCTCTCCCTGGAGATGCATTCACAGCTTTGTGGTAGAATCTGGTCTTCTCACATTTTCCTCCCCAGGTAACCCCAATTGGGGAGGACAGTGAACAAGCAGCCCAGACATCAGGGGTCAGACTCAGTGGGCTGGGTGATCTCTCCACTGTCTTGACATTCATCCTTAACAAGCAAGTGAAATTTGCTTTCGATTACATAATCTATCACCATTTTCCTTACCATCAAATAATGTTTTCAATGACTTTAGTCTGCCACCCTCGGCTTGGAGTTTAGCAACATTCCAGAATGATGGGCCAAGTTTAGCCTGTGATCTCTCACCTCTCCTAGTGCCACACGCAGGGCCCATGTGAAAGGGCTAGGCTGGGGTGGGGTCTCCGTGCCCTGGACACTGTGTCCTGCCTGTGACTCCTGTGTCTTTCCTTTCTCTTCTCCCACTGCCAACTGACGTGCCTTCCTTCCCTCTCCTCTCAGTGGACACACTCCCCCTGGGGCTGCCTCAGGCACCAGCACCTCACTCAGAATGTCCTGGTTTTCCTAAGGAGCCCTTACCCACATTCCCTCCACCGCTGTCATGGGCATTGAGCTGTGGCCTGGCCTCCTTTGGGGCCCAAGTTCCTGTGGGAAGGAAGGATGCCCCTCTGTCCCTGCAGTACAGAACAGCCTGCCTGGCACACAGTAGGTGCTCACTAAGTGAGGCTGAGTACCACCCCCTGCAGGCCACCTCCCTCTCTCCTCGCTCTGTATAGGACTGGTTTTCCTGTATGATCTTGAGAGGAAGCAGTTTGAAAAGGCCGTAGGGGAGTGAACCTCCCAAGCCTGGTCAGCAGGAACTGGGGTGCTCAGGGGCAGATGGAACCAGCTACATGAACTTGCTGTTAACTCTCGGGAAGAGGTGGGGGTGGTGCAGTCTAAGAGCCTTGAACTAAGTGCACTAAGTGTTTGCAGTGATGGTTCCCAGCTGTTTTTCATTTTCACAGGGGACTGAAGAGGAAATGGGTCTCAGCTGCAGCAGGAGGGGTCTAGCATTTAAAAAGTGAGGGAGATCCTGTTGCTCCAGAGACAGATCCTGGATGGGGTCCAAAACAGAGACACATCTTTAGGGCCATATGATGTGGGCTCTGAAGAGA
Source organism: Cacajao melanocephalus (assembly GCA_963573385.1). Classification (NCBI taxonomy): domain Eukaryota; kingdom Metazoa; phylum Chordata; class Mammalia; order Primates; family Pitheciidae; genus Cacajao; species Cacajao melanocephalus. The sequence goes on along the minus strand of CAUYLG010008548.1, from coordinate 9,672 downwards.
GGGGTCAGGAGCCCCAGGGGCGCAGCGGGGAGCACGGTGCCTTATCCTCAGTGTGAGTAAAGGAAAGTCAGCTCTCTCTTCCTCTCCACATGCCTCCCTCTCTGGACTGCATGGTGAGTGGGTGGTGATAGCAGGACATGCTTGTCTGGGCAGAGGTTTGGCCAATCCCTTTTTTTTTTTTTGTTACGGAGGGCTTGTGTGTGCCTCTGAGGAGCTGCAGTGGCCACAGCGGGACTGGATGATGCCAGAAGAAACAGCTGTTGACCTGCTATGGTTTACCTGGGGCCCAGGGGACCTCAGGTTTTCTCCTGCGATGTGTGCTGTGAGGCTGCGTGCATCCCCGCATAGCCGAGGGAGCCAAGCACTCCGCAGGTTCCTCATGTCATTCTCCACAGCTCTGTGCACTGCACACCAACTTTGATGCAAATTTGGCCAGCTGATTTTTGAAAAAGGTGCAAAAGTCATCCCATGAGTCTTGAAGGGCTGTCATGTCAACAAATGGTGACGGAGCTAGTGGCCATCCGCCGGCGAAAGAATGAACAGGCAATCCTATACAGCATTAACTCAACCAGGATCATGAGCTTAAAAGCCAGGCATAAAACCATGAAGCACTTAGGAAAAGCACAGGAGAGAATCTTTGGGAACCAGGAGGAGGTGAGGCGTTCTTGGACTTGGAATCAAAAGCACAACTCACAAAATGAAAAAGTGATAAAGTGGGCTTCATCCCAGCAGCTCTGGGAAAGACCCCATTTTAAAAAAAATGAAAAGAACAGCTTCAGAGAAGGAGAAAACATTTGCTGTTGGCAGGTCCAACAAAGGACTCGTATCCAGGACACGGAGAGCTCTCTCTCCATGCAGACTGTCGGCGGAGTGACCTCCCCAGAGTGCCAGGATGTCAGCCCCTGCCCCATCCTCTAGAACTTCCTGCAGTGAAGGAAGCATTTGCCGGCCCTGTCCATCATGGTGGCCTCCAGCCACATGTGCCTCTCCTCCCTGGTCACTGGGATTCGTCTAAGGGTGGGCATGCAGCTGAGGCTGGCCCCTCACAGCACCTCCTTTTGCTGCCCTGTGGCCCTGGCCTGAGACCCAGGGTGGGGGAGGTCAGTGCCCACCTGGCCGGGCATCGCTGCCTCCCGTGCAACTTGTGTGCCGGGCCGGGCAGCCCCGTGCCTTGCACCATTGGCCTCATTGCTGTGCTGTCATTGTGTGTAGTTGGGTGGATGAAGGCTGAACTGAGGAAAGGGTGAGGCGTGTGTGGGTGTTGAAAAGGTGCTTGGCCCCTTCTCTCTCAGATGTGGGCTTTGTTAGTCCCTCTGCAGGCTGAGGAATGGGCTTGCTGGCCAGTCAGCCCCTGACCTGTGATTATCGCCAGACCCTGGGCACCTCCTAGGGTCTGTTCAACGGCCAAGTTAATGCTTTTTCCCAACACCATGATGCCTGCTTTAACAAAGTATTTCTAGCAAAAATGTATTGTGTATACCGGCAGTATGAAAACTGTCTGAATTTGTTGGACTTCGGGTTTTGGAAAGATGCCATGTTATCCGTGGGAGATTAGAACTCAGATGGCCACCACCACATCACACTGTCATGTGGTCCACGGCCATCGCACCTCGTGGGCCTGGCTGGGGTGCTCCTGCCTCCTCGGGCCTGCCTTTCCCTTGCTGGTGCCTCAACACGGCAGCTGGAGCTGTCCCCCTGGACCAGGGTTGGACCTTGTCCTTCCTGCCGGTGAGCCCTGAGGCCTCTCCTCACACTCAGAGTGATGGCTGCAACCTGGTTCCAGTTTTCCACCTCATCTTCTAGAACTTTCTGTGTCATGTCTCTAGTCAGTCCTCCCTGGGCTCAGCCTCTCCGTCTAAAATCCCAGCTATCCCCTCATACTTCCTCTGCCCCTCCCACTTGATTTCGTCTTGGCTTTTCTCACTTGAACACAACACGGTCTCCCTTATGTATCTGGATCCCCCTCTAGAGTGGAACCACCCTGAGGGCAGGGGATTTAGCCTGTCTCCTGCCTCCCGTTTCCCAGGGCATCAGAGAGCAGAGTCCACTGCAGGGAAGCTTCTCAACACAGGCTTGGTGAATAAACGATCAAATGGAGTGCCGTGCACATGACATCATGAAGTCATTTTTGGCACAAGAACCCACTGGCCCCGCATCAGAAAGCAGGCAGGACGGTGTGTTCCCCTGGCTAGAGAGCTTGGGAGCAGCCGGTACTCTAGTGAGTGACACACCAGACTGGCAGGGCTTGCAGGATTTGGTGTGATTCATGCAAACAGCATCAGCAGCAGCAGCAGCAGAGATGGACAAAAGCCGTTAACGGCCTTTTCAATAAACCAACAAGAAGACCCTTGGACCGCACTTCCTTCTGAGCTGACTTCTGTAAACACGGGCAGGTGGAGCCTGAGTCCCTGCTGGGGAAGGGGGTGTTTCAGCCTGGCTTCTGCCAAACAGGAAACACTTGGGCTTCCTGAAAATGCTTTTCTTATCTTTGACAAAAGTGCAAACTTAGAGGATCTTGATGTGGACATTGAGCAGTTTGGGGGAGCGGCCAAGGATTCCATGGAGGCCCCCAGCACACGGGGCCTTTCTCCAGGCTCAGGTGCCAGAGAAACGTGGCCCTCCCTGGAGTGGGGAAGGGAGGGGAGCGCGGTGCGAGGAGGCACTTGGAGAGGGGAGCGTGGTGGGGGGAGGCACTTGGAGAGGGTGAGGCCACATATCAGACTTGCCCTCACCCTGCTGTGGTGGGCAGAGAAATAACAAGAAACAGTTGAATAAATAAAACTTTCCACTCAAAAATGGGCCACAGACATATGTTTTTCCACTTTTTTTTTTTGAATGAAGATAAATCTCTCCATCTGGGCATTCTGAAAGGGGAGTTTTATTTTCCTTCTTTTCTGAGTGTTCTCTTCTAGCTTGGTAAAAACCCTGCTCAGATCAGGAAATACTAAGGACTGGTGGGTCTGCTTGTGCTCAGAACCTTCCAGATGTGGGGGAGTGGCTGCCTGGGCCTGGGCCTTTGTAGAGAGATGGGCTGGAGTCACCGTGGCCCCAGAGGCTGGGCTTCTGCCTTCCCTCCCCACATGAATTCTAACATCTCAGAGAGTCAGGGGTTGCTGGCAATGGACGAAGCTGTGATGGGGGCCCTGAGCTCTTGAACTCAGCTCCCCTTCCCGTTTTCTCAAGCCCTTGCCTGGGCAGGCCTGGAAATACTTTACCAAAATGGCCCCTCTGTTGGCCCAGAGAGACCCATGTCCACACCCTGTCTCGGAAATACTTTCGGGATTAGATGTGGGTCTTAAGCCCCTTGTCTCAGTCCCCTTCTTGAGGAAGGACACCTGAAGGTCACAGCCTTACATCTCTGGCCCCCCGAGGTACTGGGACATGGCCAGGCAAGGAGCAGCTTGGGGTACCCCTGCCTTTGGTGATGGGTGTTGCACCACAAGCCCAGCTTGCTATCCCCTGGGTCCTGCCCAGCCTTGAGGCCCTCACTCAGCTTCATTCCCTGCCCAGGCAAATGGCATTGGGGATGGTGATGCTCAGAAGTTCCAGGTAACAGGACAACTGGCTGTCCTCAGGGGAGGGGTGGGCCCCTCGGGGGCAGAGAGCGTGAACATCTTCTGGAGCCAGGATGCAGGGGAGGACTGGGGCGCCCACCTCTGCCATGCCTGTGAGAGTGCAGGAGAGGTCAAGGCTTGGTGTCTGGTTCTTGTCACTTCGGAAGGGCAGGGGTCTTGATCTATTTTGTCTCAGGCTGCATCCTCAGGGCTGAGAACAGCTCAGGACTCATGGAATGAATGGGCAAACAATGAATGTTCCAGCCCTTTTAGTTCCAAAGTGAGTCTCGACTAAAAGAAAGCTGTGTGGATTCAAGAAAACACCTTTGGAACCTTCAGACGAGGCTTGGATTTGGGCATTACTTCCTAGTGAGTTGCTGGATTCCAAGGCCAATCTCTTGACTTTTCCAGCCTCAACTGCTTTATTGAACAACCTGGGAACAGGCAGTGGAGCAAACACTGTGGAAGGGGTGGCTGCGGGCGAGCATGGGAAAGCAGCCTGATGGGTTTGGTGGGCTGCTTTTCACTAGGGAAACCCTAGCTGCGGCGTTTATTACAAGAGCTGGTTCCTCGCACATCATCCTCAAATTACCCAGGCGACTGCCATTTCTCCTTCTTTGAAAGATGCTTATTCTTGGTGAGAAAGATGGTGTACATACACCGCTGCCAGATGAGCCCGAGAAGCAGTGCCTCCGGGAAAAATCTGGGAGGTTCATGAAACCCACCTGAGGCAAGAGGGGCAAGAGTGAGGAAGGACCAGAGAGGCCTTGGAGCATGGCAGACAAAGTCCAGGGGAACCCCGGCCACTGCTGCACTCTGCTGTACCAAAGGCTGAAGATGAAGGCAGCCGCCAGCCCGGGAGGGTGCTCTTGTTCTCACTGACGGGTAACCTGGTACTTTCATTTTCATTTCAAAGGCTCTGTCTCGCCTCGGCATAATGAATGCCCTGAAGTGTCATGAAAAGGTCTTCGAACTTTGTCATAGTTACTGGCAAATGCATTTGATTTATTTTCTTAGTTGAAAAGGTAAAGGCCGTTCATCAAATGCATAATGTAATGCTGTCTTCATAGTAAGCCTTCTCAGGGGCTGTTTCTGATGACAATGGTTTTGGGTTTTCCTAATTAATCTGTTCCAAATGTTTGTCTTTATATTTTGCTCTAGAGCAAAGAGGGCTGCTATGGTCAGAATGTTTGTGTATCCTCAAATTCTTACGTTGAAATTCTAACTCCCAAGGCAATGGTATAGAGATGGGGTCTTTGGGAAGGGGATTAGGTCACGAGGGCAGATCCACACAAATAAGATAAGTGCCCTCATGAAACGGGAGCTCGTTCATCCCTTCCACCGTGTCAGGACACAGCTGGGAGGCGCCATCTGTAAACCAGGACGTGGGCCCTCACCACACCCCAGGTCTGCTGGTGCCCCAAGACTTGGGCTGCACAATGTCTATTGTTTATGGGCCACCCAATTTATGATATTTTGTTATAGCAGCCTGAGATAAGGGCTCTGTTTGTACAACACTATGAAGTGAAAGCAACTTGATTTCTAGGCTTGGGCACTCCTTGGTGTCTTTGGCAATTAATGGGTATTGATGTTAAACTTTCATCTACAAAATCTGAATTCTACGTCGTTAGTAAAAAAGATGGTTGCTTGACTCGATATTAAATCTGTTTGTCCTGCCTCTCTGATTAAGAAATGTTTTTATTTAGAAAGCCTAACAAAGGCATAAACGTCACACCAGGCCCACTCCTCCTCAAACAGGAGGCTGTGGCTAGAGGACTACCCTTCTTGGAACCGTGCTGGAGTCTGAGGCTCCTCCGACCCGGTCCTCAGGACTGGGGGTTGTTCAATATGTGGAAAAAATGCAGTTTTCTTCTCAAAAAATGTGATCCACATGGCGGTCATTGGTCAGCATTCACTGAAGCCCTGGGAAGGGCAGGACTGGGGTTGGCGCTGGGGCCGACCAGGCTCTGTCTGTCCTGCTCTGTCACTCTCCCTGTGCTAGGTTACCCCATGAAGATGCCATGCTCCCTGCCTTCCAAGCCTTTGCCATGTTAGGGCTTCCCATGAGCCCTACCTGGGTAGAGGTGGTGATGCCCCAGGCCATGCGGAAGGGGTCAGGCAAGGCCACATTCTGCAGGAAGCCTGGTGCCCAGAGAGCTGCCTGGCGAGGTGGGGCCAGCAGGAGCTGCTGCAGCCGGTGGGACCCGGAACCCAAGTCCAGGCAGAGTGCCAGCCAGTTGTCACCCAGCCACAACTGCCTGCCATTGGGCTGTTGGGCCTACCCAGGTTGAGGGGATTTTGTAAGTCCACCCACCCCTCAGGAGCTCTTTTCTTCATCAGGCACCTGAGTCAGCGCTGCCCACAGCAAGCCCAGGTGGGAGGGCCCAGATGACGCATCTACATTTATTGTTGGTGAGCGACCCTGGGGCTGTGTTCTTTGTAGCCACTTGCACTTATGCCAGTGCCCCCACCCTGGGGCTTCTGTGCCTGAGCACGGCACCAGGTGACCCAGGGACTCTGCCCAGTGCCGGAGCCTGTGCCTCTTTGGGCTGAGAGGTCCTCCCCACGCAGCCTCCCTGGGGGTACACAGCCACTCTCACACAATAGCATAGATTTTGTTTCTCTGCAGAAAAGCAAAACCCCCATTGCTGGTGCTGGTGTGTGGAAAGATGTGAAAGTAAGGACAGTTTAAAAAAATGGCTAGTACTTTGAGAGAAAATTGCTTTATGAATCACTTTAATCTGGAGTGCATTCATTATCATCCGAAGTTGCCACTCAAACATTCACTTAAGTTGTGTTTCATGTGATGCAATGAATTATATGCTATACAACTGCATGCAAATTTCCGGGATTCAAGAAAGTATCAGATGTAACAGTTTAAGTGCCCGGGGTCGAAAACATCTAACTTTTTACATATGAGTCTTTCTTTTCCCCAAGGGACCACAGGCCCCTCAAGGAAAGGAATTACTTTCTCTGTTTTTGTGTCTTCATAGACACAAAGGAATTATTTTCTCTGCCTGACCCAGTGCTGAATATTTAGTAGGTGCTTAATAAATGCTTATTAAAAATTAATTCAGAAGCTATGGAAGCCTTGGTTTTTGCTCTGCCTTCAGTGTTTTAGTGGAGTGTTGGGATAGACAAATGTGCCCCCAGAAAACAACCTAAGGACATCAGGTAAACAGCCATGTTAATAGTTGTAAAATATACCTGTGTTACCCTACGCTGTGGCGTGTCCCCGTTGCAATGATTTTCTTTCCTCTCCACTAGCTCTGTTTTTTTCCAGCTCTTCTCTCCCAGGTGCCCCAGATTCCCCAAGGCTGCTGCATACGTTGGGATGTGTGGGCTGGAGACTGAGCCAAGTGTCCAGGTGTCCTCTGGCTCCTTTGATCTGTTCTCCAGGTGGGCATTAAGGCCCCCACTGGACACTGTCCCCTTCTTCACCAGCGTAGCCCTTTTCTCTACTGTGATCACTGTTGACCACACCAGTTGCCTCTGGCTGGAGACCCAGAATAGTGCTGCCATCTCTGGAGTCCCCAGGTGCCCCAGCCAAGCTGCCTTTCTAAGAGCAAAGGGATGGTGCCTCCTCTTTGGCTTTGGTGTCTGTGCTTTGTTAATGAATGGCTGATGGTTCCTGTGGAGTGCGGGTGACCTGAGGAGGTAGCCCTGAGGTGGTGAGGGGTGGTGCAGAGGAAGGAGGACATGATGGGAGTAGGAGCCCTAGTGGCCTGTGGAGGGGGTGGGGCAGGAGAGCTGCTGGGAGGGAGGCAGGGTGGGCAGCAGGCTCAGGAAGGTCTGGGAGTTAAGAGTGTTCTCCTCTGGGCAGTTCTGAGAGACACAGGCGTGGACATTCCTGCTGCTTCCAGTAATGTTTAGGCAGCTGGACTGTTTCTTTGGATGGGACTGTGTGTGGTGTGGGGTGCATGAGGAGGCTCTCAATCCTGCTTCAGAGGCAGGAGGACAGCTGACTTTGAGGATAATAGTGTCCCAGGGGGTGGATCTCAGGAGGGAGCCAAGGGCAGGGTCAAGAAAAAAGATAACAATTTGTAAACTTCACCATTGCCCAGTCTTAGAAATATAAACAATTTGGCTTGTTGATTTCCAAAACATGATCCGAGAGGACTTAAGATAGCCACGCTCAAGCTTTAAAGCGTGATGGTAAAGACTTCAAGTCAAGATGACAGATGGCTCAGTAGCTGTAGCTTATCTGTCTGCAGCTCCATTAAATGCAGTCAAGAAGTTTCTAAGTTATAAACCCACTAAAATTGAAGAGAATGGGAGAGGATCCTTCAAACAATGAGTGGGTTGGAGGCAGGGATTCACGCCTGCAAGCCCAGCACTTTGGGAGGCAGAGGTGGGAGGATCAATTGAGCCCAGGAGTTCAAGATCAGCATGGACAACATGGCGAGGCCCTGTATCAACAAAAAATGCAAAAATTAGCCGGGTGTGGTGGTGTATGCCTGTGGTCCCAGCTACTCAGGAGGCTGCAGCAGAAGGATTGTTTGAACCCAGTAGTTTGAGGCTGCAGTGAGCTATGATAATGCCTCTGCACTCAGCCTGGAAGACAGAGCAAGGTCCTGTCTCAAAACAAAAACAAAAACAAAAAAACCAACTCCCCACCTCAAAAAAATTTCAAATAAATATTGGGAAAGTGGAGAGCAGAAGAAGAGAGAGTTTGGTGGAGGTGCCTCATATGAACACTTGCAGGGGGCATTGCCCTGCAGAGCCCAGAGATGCCCAGAATTCAGAGTGCCAGGTGTGGAGAAGGCTGTGGGCCTGAAACAGGGGCATGACCCCATTCTCCTCTCCCTAGACTACTGATATTTATCTATTCCTTCTTCCCAGCCATTGATAATCCCCTGATCCCCTGCAAATTCAACCAACCAACCCGTTAACCAACCAACCAACCAACCAACCAACCAACCAACCAACCAACCAACCAGTCCAACCAACCAACTCACCAAACATTCTGCTCTAAGGAAATTTAATGGGTTATTTGGGAGGCCTAGAAGTTATTTTGGAAGGCACCAGTATTCCGGAGCCAAACCCTGTGCAGTCTGACATTTGCTGATCCCTCCCCTGGACCCTGGTCCTGGGGTCCTGAGCTGCTGTTTGCATCAGTGCCATCACCCGAAGTGAGATCTGCCAGCTGCCATCCCCTCTTCCAGGCAGCTTCTATTACCTGCTCAAATAAATGAGCAGACAGTCAGGGATTGCCAGACACTTAAACTGGCAATGTGAAGGAGAACAGAGGAAAACACTCAGAAAGAAATTCAGAGGAAAGGAGAATGGAGGCTGATACGCCAGCCATGGAGGTGGGCCACTGATCTCCTTCCAAGAGATCCGGCACCTCACAGGCCGCTCTGGCTGGGCACCTTCAGTCTCCACCCTGCTACTGAGCCAAGGCCGCAAGTTCCACCAGCAGCCCCCAGCCAAAGATGGGGAACAGTGGTGGTACAAGGGCCACCCATCCCCAGCTGCGTGTGACTTCTCTGAGGACGTCATTGCTCCAGAGCTCCCTGATGGGCCGGCAGAGGCTCTTCCCACCATCACAATCCTCCTTCCTCCCTTTCCTCACATAGGGGTCACACCTGCATCAACATCTAAAGGTTCTCCCCACCGACCTCTGTCCCCTCTTCCACTCAGTTTTCTCACAGCTGTTATGCTTAATCATCTCTTGCACCTCTGTCTTTGCTTTTGTTTGCAGAGGACCCAAGAATTGGGTTTAGGAGCTGGATTGCCCAGTGCTTGGTTGGCAAGGGAGAATGTATCCTAAGAGGTATGGGAGCTATGGATAGTCCCTGGCATAAGATAGTGGCCCAGCAGTAACAATTTTAATGGCGATGACTTGGACAAATGTCCCACTCAAGGGGAAAAGCCCCGATGAGTATGATGGTTCGATCTTTTGAAACATACAGAGGCAACAGTGCACATGAGGATGGTGAAAATGGCTGGTTATTACTGCACTGCATTTTTTTTTTTTGAAAGAAAGGAAAAGAGAGGAAAGAAAGTGAGAGTGAAAGAAAGGAAAAAAAAAGAATGTACGAGAGAAAGAAAGAGGAAGAAAAAGAGGGAGAGAGAACAGGATTCTTGTTCTACTGCCCAGGCTAGAATGCAGTCT
>CAUYLG010008547.1:0-76813 GCA_963573385.1 Cacajao melanocephalus | reverse complement strand
GAAATAAAGGAGAAAATTCTAAGGGCAGCTAGAAAGAAAGGTCAGGTTACCCATCAAGGGAAGCCTATCAGACTCACAGCAGACCTCTCAGCAGAAACCCTACAAACTAGAAGAGAGTGGGGGTCAGTATTTAATATCCTCAAAGAAAGGAATTTTCAACCCAGAATCTCATATCCTGCTAAACTAAGCTTCATAAGCGAAGGAAAAATAAAATTTTTTGCGAACAAGCAAGCACTCAGAGATTTCATCACTACCAGGACTGCTTTACAAGAGCTTCTGAAAGAAGCACTAGAAATAGAAAGGAACAACCAGTATTAGTCATCCCAAAAACTTACCAAAATGTAAAGAGTATCTCCATAATGAAGAATCTACATCAACTAATGGGCAAAATAGCCAGCTAACATTAAATCATAATACTGAACTCACAAATATTAATCCTAAATTTAAAGGGATTAAATGCCCCAATTAAAGACACAGGCAAGTTGAACAAAAAGTCAAAACCCATTGGTACGCTGTATCCAGATTTATCTCACAAGCATTGACACACAAAGACTCAAAACAAAGGGATGGAGGAAGATTCACCAATCAAATGGAGAGAAAAAAAAAAACAGGAGTTGTAATTTTTATCTCCGACAAAATAGACTTTAACAGTAACAAAGACTAAAAGAAACAAAGAAGGATATTACATAATGGTAAAAGAATCACGGCAGCAACAGGAGTTAATGATCATAAATACATATGCACCCAATATAGGAGCACCCAGATACATGTGACAAGTTCTAAATGACTTACAAAGAGACTTGGACTCCCGCACAATAATGGCGGGAGATCTTGATACCACATTGTTTATAGTCGACGGATCAACAAGATAGAAAATTAATAGGGAATTTAGACTTGGAATAAGTAAACTTAGTGAATATCTATGGAATTCTTCATCCCAGGTCTACAGAACGTACCTTTTTCTCAGTATCATATTACACCTATCCTGAAAGTGACTATATAATTGGAAGTAAATCACTCTTCAGCATTTGCATAGCATTTCTCAGACTTAAATGAAATATTGGTTGCTGTTTGTTTGTTATTTTCTTCCCTTATTCCTTCCTGTCTCTGTTGTTAAGTACAATTATCAGCATAAAAGAGGTTTTAATACCTATTCCTAGATTGTATTCCAGCCTGGGCAATAGAGCAAGAATTCTGTTCTCTCTCCCCCTTTTTTCTTTCTTCTTCTTTCTTTCTCTCATAAAAAAAAAGAAAAGAAAAGAAAGAAAACTGGATATTATATAATACGGCAACTCTGAAAATCAGATTTTCTCTTCTTTTGGGTTTGTTATTTCTCTGCGTGTTTGGGAATTTTTCTGAACTAATTCTGTAAAGTCTATGTTCTTTGTCATGTGCAGCCTCTGAAGTTCAGCTTGGTTGACTTTTACTGGTCAGCTGATTGCACAGAGATTTTCTTAGCATATTGAATCAATAAGTCTCCCAGCCTTTACCAAAGAGCTCTATGTTTGTGTTGGAATATGTTTTCAATGATGTGGTAGACAGTTCACACCTCTGTTTTAACTTTCAATTTCTGCTTGCTTTGTGTCTGAAAGTTCATGGTGAGGTGAGAAATTAGGACCCTTGCAACTCTTTTCTAAGCATATACACAGCCTTGCATATGTACACAGCCTGGTGCATGCATGTTGCCTTGTAGATTTCCGGAAATTTTGTTAGAGCTTTCAAAGCCTCACATGGATATCTCTTTCCCCAGTTTTTCCTTTTAAGGTTGCCATGACTGGAATGCAGTCACACCCAGGGCAAGGGCAGGGGCATAGCAGAGGTCATTCAGATAGGAATGGCCTAACATCACAAGACAGGAATTTTGGTCTTTTCTTATTCCTGGGAAACCTCTTTAGCTAATGATGGTACTTCTAGACATCCTTACCCTGCCCAGAAAGAGGAAAGGAGAAACCTGACACACACTGAATAATGTGCGGGGATGTGAGTGCCAGGAAGGACTGGCATAGGTTGCAGCAGGCACCATTGTTCCAATTTGTTCCATTCTTCCAAATTGACAGGTGTCATGACAGAGATTTCTCAAATGATACAAATAGATTAATATTTTCATTTAGCTAGAGCTAAGCCTGAGTTTAATAATTGATGTTGTCTTCTGGCCATGGAACTGGCTTAAGGTTAATAAAGATTTTTCTTTTATTTTGGAAATACTTCTCTAAAAGGGCATTTTCACTTGGCATTCGTATCTTTTTCCCATCTCCTGTAAATGAAGGAAGCCAAAGGAAGTCAAAACATAAACTTGGATGCAAAATGAGATTTAAATTTCTAGATTAAAAAAAAAATCACTCTTTTTAGCCTCTCCAAATACAACCAGGCATTATTTATGAGCTTAATTTCAGCAGATGTTTTATTATTCCTTGTGCACAGGGAAATGTGATCACAGGGCTTTCTTTGGGTCTCAGCAGTAACTTAAACTAACTTATACTATAGTTTATGACATACTGACTGATAGGTCATTCAGTATGGAATGAACGATGTCATCTCTTCAGGTTTTCTGATCTTAATTCCTGCCAAAGAAAAGATGAAGTGTATATACTAGCTGAAGATATTATTCTCTCTAGTCAATTTTCCCTCATAGGTGGGCTGTCAGACCAGCTGGAGGTTTACTGTGATTTAATGACACACGCCTCTGGGACCTTTCATTTATCTGTAGCTGCATCCTATGCTAGAAGGCAGTAAGGGTTAGATCTTTTGGTTTAGCCAAGGACTTCAAGTGTATAGAACTGTTTGCAATTTGGTATGTCACTTAAAATTTAAATAAATGTGGGCTTGTGATTTGAGTTCAAGTTTGAAAACAGCATGGACTTTAGGACTATGCTTTAAAAATAATTTTTGTATGCATGGAGGAAAATCTTTGGTCAGCATGAGTTCTTATAATCAACCTTTGAACAGCAGAGTGGGATGGCTAACAACAGGTTAGGAGCATAAATTCAGGAGCCAAATGTCCTCAACTCATAGCCATTTACTTGCCCAGAGTCAGTGGTCAGCTTATTTAACTATCTTTTGCCTCAATTTCTCTCAATGAAAGAAGAGGAAATATAATAACTATAAAAGGGTTCTTCAGAGACTTTAGAGCAGAACTTGCCAAAATAACACATTCCACAAAGAAATGATAGCTACTATCATTATTATTGATTATCAGCAGCAACGTCACTGAGAGCTACGTGGTTGGCTAATGGAGATAGTCTTTTCAGAGGTTGTAATGATGTGTAGAAATTATGTCTGAGTTATCTATAATTATTTTTTAATTTTTAAAAACAATTTCAAGTGTTATTAGCATGAAAAGAATAATAATAAACAGTGCTTCTAAGTTCCAAGCATTATATGTGTGCTATAATATATACAAAATATATAGCAGAAACTGAACCCAGTACAGTTTGTTGTATATCTTGAAAAGGTGACTGCAGCTGTCACACACCATGGATACTTGAAGCTATTATGTAAGATATTTTTGTATCTCTGTATAGTTAGGCCTGCAGGTTCGTTTATGAAATATAGACAACTGATGAATTTTTTCTCATGTTCCAGCTTTATTTTTCAGAAACCACATTTTTCATTTGCTTTTTTCTCCTAATATGAATAGTATGAATAGTGCTTCTGGTTATAAAATTAATACTTACATACAGAAATGTAAAAAATATTACTGTCTTAATAATTCCAATGGTCTCTATGTACTTCAGGTCTGATTTTTCAACAGTATGTACCTGGTACTTTCAGAAGGTGCTGAATGAACATTTTTGAAAATATAAATGTATATATATCTATGTCGATACATATATATATGAATACATACATGCAAATATATATATTTTGCTTCTATTTACTCAAATGCAAATAATAGTTTCTAGTTCCTTAGGTCTATGACAATGAAACAGATCGATATACATAAAGATGTATTTTTTGTTGCAAACTGACTTTGATACAAATACTGCAATTTCTTTTAAAATAGTTTGATATGTTTTTGTGTATTATCTTTTATTCTTTGAGTTCTTTTGTTTTAAATATGAAGCACATAAAGTCAGTTGTTATCCTTTCTTAATCCAGCTTGAGAGTCATTTTTGGGGAAGTGTTTTTATTTCATTTATATAATAGCTCTTATAAATTACCTGTTGGTCTTATTTTTTTCCTGCAAATCCCAACATCTGGGTATTTCTCTTGACCTTGGGTGACTTTTTTTTTTTCTCTTTCTTTACATGTCTAACAATTGTTGATTGTATATTGGACATTGTGGAGGATATAGTACAGAGACTCTGGTTTCTGTAGTTTTCTTTCTTCTAAAGTGTATTGAGTTTTCTTTTTTAAGGCAGTTAAATCATCTTCATTTTATAGAGCTTCATTTTACATTTTGTTAGAAAGGAGCTCCTTCAGGTTTTGTCCTTAGACTTATGGTGAATATGTTACTCCTGGGACATAGTCTGTACTCATAAACTCCTGTTTCATAGGAAAGTGTAAGATATTTATTAAGAACTTCTAACTTGTTAGGCCTCAACACCACACTCTCCTTTCCTGTGAAGGGCAGCAGTTGAAATCTCTGCTCAAATTTGTCACTGTTCACTGGCCTCTCACACATACACAGGTCTGGGGTCAGACAAGGATTTGAGGGAAATTTGCAAGTATTTTTGAGCTGTCCTCTGACTCCTTTCTTTCTGGGTCCCCACCACCACCTCAATTTCCAGCTACCCTGGAAACCCTGAACTCCATTCTCTGATACTTAATGAGTTCTAGTTACATAGACTGGTGACTGTTTTTGCAGAGAAGCCTTATAAATATGGATCTTACCCAGTGCATATGTTTCCCCTTTTTTAAGGGTCAAATTCCTCAAACATCTCTCTTCTTTTGGCTTCTCTCTAGTGCCTTCAAGTGCTTATTTTATATTTTTTCATAGTTTATAATTGTTACCTGCAGAAGGGCTAATATAATGAAATCTACTTTTCTATTACTGGAAATCACTTGGAATAACTCAGTTTTAAAGCTCCATTTGAAACTTTGTTGATGTTTTATTTAAAAATGATAAAAGCTGCATAATTTTCTAAGGAGTAGGCATTCTCAAATTTATTCAGCCATTCTTCATTGAGGAAAAATTTGACTTTGCTTTTATATTTGTTTCCAGTGAAAACAATGCTGATGCTACGAGGCCTCCCCTGGAACCAAACAGCTCAGCTCATTTCATATTACTATCTCCTATTTCATAAATGTCTTCGCTTTAACGAGTTACTTGGTCTTTTTTTGCTTCCATTTGCTTATCTGCAAATAATAGTTGTTTCTAGATCCTTAGGTCTGTGACAGTTAAATGGATCAATACATGTAAATATTTAAGCAGTTCTTTACCCATAGAATGCAATAAATGGTAGCATATTTTGTTACTATTTATCCCAGGTGTTCTGAAATTTTCTTTGATATATCTTGATGTCATGTTTAATTCATTGTGTTGGAGACTCAGTGGATCCTTTTAATCTGGAAATTAGTATTTCTCAGTTTGAGGAATTTTTGCATAATTTAAAAAATAATTTATTCTTCTCAATCCTCTCTGTTATCTCTTTCTATGTCTCTTAACTTTCTTCTTTTAACCACCTATTTTCTCTTTGTTTGTTTTTGGGAAGTTGCCTCAATTTTATCTTCCAAGCTTTTTATTCAATGATTTATTGTAATTATATTTTCAACTTCCATAAGTTTATTCTTGTTCAGTAACTAAGTATTTGTTTTTTAATTTAGCATCCTGTTTCTTTTTCATGGATAAAATCAGTATCTTCTGACATATCTGGTTATCAGTGTTTTTTTAGGTTTTCTTCAACTCTGAGAGTTATACACATTTCTTCTGTTATCCCGTTTGTTAGCTTTGTTCTTTGTCTTTCAAGTTGGAGGTTTCCTCAAATATCTAATAATCTTGGGCTATTTACTCATATTTAAGAATAAGCAATAAAATGCTAATTGGAGGCATGTTAACGAGTGGGGAGATCGGGGTTCATCATAGAATAAAGCAAGCTGTTTCCTGGCGGCTCCCTGGTTAGGAAAATTTCCAAAGTTAATAATATCTCCAGGGCTTTCATTTAAACGTATCAGGTTTTTTCTTGTTAAAGAAATGTTTTAGTCTGCTGCTCAGGTATAACCTAAATGCCACTATCTTGGGAAACAAGTATGGGCAGTGAGTCAGAGGCCTCAATGTTCTTGATGTCGATTTTTAATGAATCTTCCTATTTTTAGTGTGACACTACACTGCTCAGCTCTGTCCGGTGTCTTTGAATCCAGAGCTTCTCTAGACCATTCTCTTCTGAGAAGAAGTTATCTTTCTACTTCACCATTTATCTTCATTTTTGGAGGACCCTGGTGACTCCTGATTTTTTTTTTTTAACCCTTTTAGCTCTTGTGGAACAAATAACCATTATTTTGTTGCCTTTCCACTCTGCAAACTTAGATATTAGTTTTTTTCATTCTACCAAGTCAGTTATCTGTAATCTGTGTTCTTCTAGCTTTTAAAATTTTGTTGACATCATTCTTCTTCTTGTCTTTTTCTCTCTGTTTCTTTGTCTCTGAGGGTTTTTTTAAAATAACTTTTGAGAGTTTTTTCCATCTTTTGTAGAGTTTTGAGAGAGAGCATAGGAAATGAATGTTTTAATCCAACACATTTTACTAGAAGTATTTTTGTTAAAATTAATCCTTAGTATTTTATAATATTTAATCTGATTTATGAGTATTGAACCTGATATCCAAACATGCTCCCTTTTTTCTTGTTAGCTTTTTTTCAGTAAGCTGTAGTATCATTAGTGACACAATGAAGTCATCCTTTGCAATTTGAAGACCCATGGGTTCATGCCCATGAAAGGTGGAAGTGGTTGGTGCGTTGCATGTTAATTCTTTTCCCTGTGGCCTAGTTTCAGTTTAGATGCTCAGAGCAGATTTGATCTTCTCCAAAATATCCTTCCCTTTTGCATCTCATAAAAGGATATATGAGGCTTGTGCATTGGGCAACTTTGCATGTCCAGCTGGACACAAATCTTTTCTCCAGGCTTAAGATAGTTTGCAAAGGTGGGTATCAAAATAGAGATTAAGAACCCATAAATGACATTTAAATTATTTTAAATATTTTAATTTTTCTATTTTTGTTAGAAGACAAGTATGCATCATTTCTGGCTGGCTGATTAATATGATTTTGAGTAATTTTAACTAGGCCTAGTTTTGCTTGATGGTTAAGAGCATGGTCTTTGGAGGCAGTTAAGCTGGATGATCTTGGGCATGTTATTTACTTTCTCATGGCTTCAGTTTTCTTCTTTGTAAAAGAAGATTAATAATAGTACCTGCTTCCTAATGTTATGAGGACTATGTTAGGTTAAATATGCAAAGTTCTTAAAACAGTGTATGGCTTCTAATAAATATGGTATGTTTGCTATTATATACATTGAATTAGGAATATAGGGTTGGACAATCCAAGGACCATAATCATATAACCCTCCCCACTCTACCTGCTGCCCCCCCCATTAATATAGCAGAAGAGTATGTCTATTAGTGGCAGATCAGACAATTGGGTTATCCTTCTACTGAGGACATATAAAAGCTGAATAAAATATGAGAGAAAAATAATAAGATATGTCTCTTTAAAGCCATTATAGAGATAAAAAGATACTGAAGAGTCATTGAACCAGAGCCCATTATGGGGCACAGTGGTCCAAGAAGGTGAGAACAGCATTTGAGGCCGGTTTTTTTCCTGGGGCACTTGCCAATTTGTGAAGCAGAACAGCACTTTTGACAGTTCCTTGGAGATAGTGAGATAGGAATTAGAGGCATGACAAGGGGAGGGATCCTATTGAAAAACACTTTGGGTTGAAATCTCAAAAAGTGTTACCTATTAAGTAAGAGTG
This sequence comes from Cacajao melanocephalus, assembly GCA_963573385.1. Lineage (NCBI taxonomy): Eukaryota > Metazoa > Chordata > Mammalia > Primates > Pitheciidae > Cacajao > Cacajao melanocephalus. Next base: position 68,906 of record CAUYLG010008547.1, on the reverse strand, counting down.
AACTGGATGTAGAAAGCCTGTGTAGGAACTGCAGCTTAGCTCCAAATTGTCCCAATCCTGAAATTGCTAATGCATGCAAGCTTGCTGATACTATAGGCACCTGACAGAAACAAACATACATCCTCGCTAGAGGAAAATAACTGTACAAGTGTAGATGGGAAGAAATAAACATAAAGGAACAGAAGAGATGGAAAACATAAACAGACCTACAGAGTCCCCAGATACTGAGTTATCAGATACAGATTTTAAAATAACTGTATGTTACTACATTTAGGAGATAAAGGAAGAGATTAGGAATTTAGGCAGAAAAACCGGGATCACTAAAAAATAGTAAAACAGAAAATTTATCATATGACAAACCTGCACATCTATCCCCTGGATCTAAAATAAAAGTTGAACTCAGACCTGGAACAAGTAAACTTAACAAATATTTACAGAACTCTCCACCCCAAATCCACAAAACATACATTTTTCTCAGTATCACATTACACCTCTTTTAAAATTTTTTTTTTGAGAAGGAGTTTCGATCTTGTTACCCCGGCTGGAGTGCAGTGGTGCAATCTCAGCTTACTGCAACCTCCACCTCCCAGTTTCAAGCAATTCTCCTGCCTCAGCCTCCTGTGTAGCTGGGATTACAGGTGCCTGTCACCATGCCTGGCTAATTTTTTGTGGGGACAGGATTTCCATGTTGGCCAGGCTGGTCTTGAACTCCTGACCTCAGGTGATCCACCTGCCTTGGCCTCCCAGAGTGCTGGGATTATAGCGTGAGCCACCGTTCCTGGCCTGTACAGGGTTATTTTTTTTACCTGATTTTTTTTTTCCCTAGTGTTCTATTAGGGATTTTTCCCCCCTTTTTTTAGATAGAGTCTTACTCTGTCGCCCAGCCTGGAGTGCAGCGGGGCGATCATAGCTCACTCTAGCCTCAAGCTCCTGGGCTCAAAGGGTTCTGCCTCAGCCTCCCAAGTAGCTGGGACTACATGAGTGCCCCACCATGCCTGGCTATATGAAGAAAATTTTAAACCATCTGAAATTTTGAATTAAACAACCTCATCTGAATACAGTATGGTGGAAATAATTGACAAAAACATACTTTCTAGACGGAATCACCAAATTGATATATCTTTGTTTAGGGAAAAGTAGACAGAGTTGAACTGAGGTCTTCACACTTTGTGAAGATTGCCTTGTTGGTGTGGGACACCGTTAAACGATGTTCCTTGTTTCGAGATGGTGATTCTGTTGGTTCATGACATTTGCGTCCCTGTTAATATGTGAGGGATCTATCTGAGCATCTCATTTAGTCCTTGTCATGGTTGGAAGAGATGGTTAAGCAGCAGGAGTCCCCTTTCACTGTGGGAGGAACAGCTTGGTTGGATTAATTGGCTCTGCTGTGGGTTTGTGTGGTGTGAAATGACCTCTTTATGGCTTGGGAAGATTCGGAATAGCCAGTCGCAGGGCCACATAAGCAAGCTGGTGAGAGAGGAGCCAAGATTGTGATGTACTTCATCTTTTTTTTTTTGAAACGGAGTCTCGCTCTGTCGCCAGGCTAGAGTGCAGTGGCGCAATCTCGACTCACTGCAACCTCTGCCTCCCAGGTTCAAGTGATTCTCCTGCCTCACTCAGCCTCCTGAGTAGCTGGGACTACAGGCACCACCACACCCAGCTAATTTCTGTATTTTTTAGTAGAGACAGGGTTTCACCATGTTGGCCAGACTGGTCTCCATCTACTGACCTCGTGATCCTCCCACCTTGGCTTCCCAAAGTGCTGGGATTACAGGCATGAGCCACCTCGCCCAGCCATTTTTTTTTCTTTCTTTTTCTTTTCTTTTCTTTTTTTTTTTTTTTTTTTTATGGATGGTGCCTCACTATGTTATCCAGGATGGAGTGCAGTGGCTATTCACAGGTGCAATCTCACCACTGATCAGAACAGGAGTTTTGACCTGCTCCGTTTCTGACCTGGGCTGGTTCACCCCACCTTGGGCAACCTGGTGGTTCCCCACTCCCGGGAGGTCACCATATTGATGCCAAACTTAGTGCGGACACCTGATCAGCACAGTGCGCTACAGCCCAGAACTCCTGGGCTCAAGCGGTCCTCCCACCTCAGCCTCCCGAGTAGCTGGGAGTGCAGGCACGCAGCACTGTGCCCAGCTTTTTTTTTAATAAAAAAAAATGTTGTGTAGAGACAGGGTCTTGCTGTGTGGCCCAGGCTGGTCTCAAACTCCTAGGTTCAAGGGATCCTCTCACCTTGGCCTCACAAAGTGTTGGGATTACAGGTGTGAGCCACCATGCCCAGACCTTAGGTTATCTTTATGTAGTTAGGGTGTTGGGCACAAAAACCAGTTGTTGCCTTTCCGTAAAGTATGAGTTTTATGGCGGGGTGTGGTGGATCATGCCTGTAATCCCAGCACTTGGGAGGCTGAGGCAGGCAGATCACTTGAGGCCGGGAGTTTGAGACCAGCCTGGCCAACATAGTGAAACCCCCGTCTCTACTAAAATTACAACAATTAGCTGTGTGTCCCAGGACTTTGGGAGGCTGAGGCGGGTGGATCACAACGTCAGGAGTTCAAGACCAGCCTGACCAACATGATGAAACCCTGTCTCTACTAAAAGTACAAAAATTAGTTGGGAGTGGTGGCATGCCCCTGTAATCCCAGCTACTCAGGAGGCTGAGGTAGGAGATTCAAGGAGAATTGCTTGAACCCAGGAGGTGGAGGTTGCAGTGAGTTGAGTGCAGTGAGTGGAGATCGCGCCATTGCACTCCAGCCTGGGTGACAGAGTGAGACTCTGTCTTTAAAAAAAAAAAAAAAAAAAGCCAGGCATGGTGGCTCACGCCTGTAATCACAGCACTTTGGGAGGCTGAGGTGGGCGGATCACCTGAGGTCATGAGTTCGAGACCAGCTTGACCAACGTGGAGAAATCCTGTCTCTACTAAAAATACAAAGTTAGCTGGTGTGGTGGTGCACGCCTGTGATCCCAGTTACTTGGGAGGCTGAGGCAGGAGAATCGCTTGAACTCGGGAGGCAGAGGTTGCAGTGAGCTGAGATTGTGCCACTGTACTCCAGCCTGGGAAACAAGAGTAAAACTCCATCTCAAAAAAAAAAAGAAAGAAAGAAAAGAAAAAAATTAGTTGTGCGTGGTGTTGTGCGTGCCTGTAATCCCAACTACTTGGGAAATTGAGTCACGATAACTGCTTGAACCCTGGAGGCACAGGTTGCAGTGAGCCTGGGGGCCACAGAATGAGATTCTGTCTCAAAAAAAGAGAAAAGGTTTTCTAATGATCAGCTTGCTGTGGTGAGTGTTTAGTTCTCACCCTGCTAAAGCAGCAGTTGGGCAGGCTGGTTGAATGTCTTTGTGACTGGGCTCAGTGGCTCACGCCTATAATCCCAACACTTTGGGAGGCCGAGGCAGGCGGATCACAAGGTTGGAGTTCGAGACCAGCCTGGGCAACATGGTGAAACCCTGTCTCTAGTACAATACAAAAAATTAGCTGGGTGTGGTGGCGAATGCCTGTAATCCCAGCTACTTGGGAGGGTGAGGTGGGAGAATTGCTTGACTCCAGGAGGCAGAGGTTGCAGTGAGCCTAGATTGTGCCACTGCACTCCAGCCTGGGTGACAGAGTGAGACTTCGTCTCAAAAAAAAAAAAAAAAAAAAGTCTTTGTGCTCTCTGGGCATGAGCGCAGTGGCAGGGTGTTACTCTGTCCCTGTACCTTGGGAGGTGCGCATCATGTAGCAGGAGTGAGTGCACACAGCCCTAAGAAGCAGTCCTCATCATCCAGACAACCTCAAAAGGGGGTTTGACTCAGTGAGGTGATGTGTGCACAGTGCTTAGAGTTCACTGGAAACCCACTGATTCTCCATAAAAAGTATGGAGGTTGTGTACTTAACTGTAAAATTTCTATCATGTTATCTTTCTCCAGTGGTCACTAAAGAGCATTTTATAGGTGTTTGCTGCTGTTTCATGGACAACTGGTATGTCTACTTAGCTGCTCTTGTTTTTTTTTTTTGTTTTGTTTTCTCTTTTTTTTTTTTTGAGCTAGTCTCGCTCCGTCACCCAGGCTGGAATGCAATGGTACAACCTCCACCTCCTGGGTTCAAGTGATTCTCGTGCCTCAGCCTCCTGAGTAGCTGGAAGTAGTTGGGAATCAGGTGTGCACCACCATGCCTGGCTAATTTTTGTGGTAGAGATGGGGTTTCACCATGTTGGCCAGGCTGATCTTGAACTTCTGACCTCAAGTGATCTGCCTGCCTCAGCCTCCCAAAGTGCTGGGATGACAGGTGGGAGCCAGCACGCCTGGCCTGCTGTCATTGTTACTGCCAATGTTGATGGCACGCGTCTGATACTCTGAGAGCCTTGGCTGGGTGTATTTGCCTTGCCTTTGCCATTTTTGCGGCTTGGGAAAACACTTTGAATTGTAATTTGGAAAACGTTAAAATGCTTCAGAATGCAAGCACCAATTTGTCTAGTGTACTTCTCAAGTGTCCTTTCTCTGCAGGTATTTGAAATATCTCACCAAAAAATATTTGAAGAAGAATAATCTACGTGATTGGTTGCGCGTAGTTGCTAACAGCAAAGAGAGTTACGAATTACGTTACTTCCAGATTAACCAGGACGAAGAAGAGGAGGAAGACGAGGATTAAATTTCATTTATCTGGAATATTTTGTATGTGTTCTTTAATAAAACTTGGGAACCAAAATGGTGGTTTATCCTTGTATCTCTGCAGTGTGGATTGAACAGAAAATGGAAACCATAGTCAAAGGGCTTCCCTTGGTTCCCCACTCACTTATTTGTAACTTCTTTTTTTTTCTGCTTGAAAATCTCAATTCTCGTGGTAATACCAGAGTAGAAGAGGGTGACTTGACGGAACTGACAGCCTTGGGGAGGCAGATGAGGGTGTGGGGGTGTGGGCTGAAAGGAGTGGCTGTTATTTTAAAACGTGTGACTGTCAATTGTATCTGTTGCTTTTCGCAAACAATGATTCAGGATACGAGTGGGTTCCTCTCATTCATTAAAAGAAAACGTGACATCTTTCTAAGATTCTCTGTGGGAAAAAGTGTCAATAAAATACGGGTTTTTGGGTCATTCATCTTTAATTTTTGATTACAAATTTCTCTTGACGCACACAATTATGTCTGCTAATCCTCTTCTTCCTAGAGAGAGAAGCTGCGCTCCTTCAGCATTGGTGTGTAGTCCGTCACTCTCCATAAAGACGTTTGGGGAAGCGATTGTAAAAGTCCCAGGTTCTAAATTAACTAAATGTGTACAAAAATGAATGTGTAAGTAATGTTTCTGCAAGTCTTTGCAACAAACTGTCACTTTGGTCTCCAGCAGAGGGAGCTGTAGGAATAGTGCTTCCAAATGTGGTCTCCTGTGTGGGGCCCAGCCATGGAGGCCCCGATGCCAAGAGCTCTGGAGGCTCTGATGAAAGGAGCCACAGAGGCGAAGTGACTGGGAAGCCTCCCATGCCAAGGAGATGGGAGGTGCCCGGCAAGTAGCTGCCCTATGCCACTTAGGCCATGACTAGATTTAATGTCAGAAGTCATTCTACAAACTGGTGTGACACAGTTCACAGGTTAGAGAATTGTGAAAGGGGCTACCAAGGCTGGGAAAAGAGTCGCAATTGTTGCTGTGAGTGACTTTGAAAGAAATTCAAACAGTAATGAAGAAGTGTCTGTTTTAGAATTTACGGTGTATAAAATTCATGTTTTTAAAAGAGCTTGCCTACAGATGGTTTCTGCACCTGAAATTGTGCTCTGTGAGTTGCATAGCTGGAAATTCAATGCTTGATCCTACCTTGGCTCCAATTTAACATTTGGTGCTCTGTGGATTAGTTGAACATGTTGAGGCTTTGCAATTTCACTTGTGTTAAAGGCTCTAGCATTTTCCATTTCTATGCAAATTTCTTTGAAGCAGAATTGCTTGCATATTTCTCTGCCTTCACAGAAGGCAGAGTTTCTTTCAAACTTCACTGAGGCATCAGTTGCTTTTTGGTGATGCCCCTTACCGTGATTACTAACTATGAGTCTGTGGCTTGAGTTTATAAATTTTACTTGTTTGTTGCATTGATGTTCCCATGTAGAAAGTAATTTTTAGTTTGGTTGTGAAAAGTTACCTGGGCTGAAGTTACCATTTAAGTTAAAAGAAAAAAACTCGTCCCAGATTTGAAAACTTGTAATAAAATTGAAACTCACTGGTTTTTCTATGTCTTTTTGAACTCTTGTAATTGAGTTTTGATCACATTTTCTATTAAAGTGGCTAACACATGGCTACTATTACTGTGCAAGGCTTTGTTTTTTTAAGGACTGGCATGTTAAGAAAAGCTTTGTCCTCACAAATTAGTTGCTGTACCAGCAGTTCTCTTGGTCTTCATTAGGCTTAGAAGAAACGATGTCCTTTATTTCCATGCTCTTCCCGTAGCTGTGCTGTTTGCCACAGTGAGATTCAGGAGTGGGCTGTCACTAACTGTAGAATTTCTCCAGATGCAGAGCTTAGGGAGCGACTTTGCCAGCAAATGTGGTTTTCTGATGGGGAATATGTAGTGTGCACTTGAATCCCACCAGAGCCATGACACCAGCTGTGCCCAAAACACATTGTAGACCAGTTTCCTTTGTATCTGTTTTGACTCACACCTCACTTGCCTGATTGAAAATAGTTGAGGCACGGAGGCTGACTGGGGCTGTGGAGAGTTTCAAGCCATGATTTAAGTTCATGAGAGTGCTGAGACAGGCGGTCGGCTCATCTCTGCCAAAGTGAGTTACGCAGACACCCTCACGCCCTTCCCTTGAGTGTGCTGGTACAGCCGAGGAAATGAGGTGTGTTAATGTCACTAAGTGCTATGAACTGGTCACATTTTTTTTTTTGATACGGAGTTTCGCTCTTGTTGCCCAGGCTGGTGTGCAATGGAGTGATGGCTCACCTCAGCCTCCTCGCGGGTTCAAGTGATTCTCCTGCCTCAGCCTTCTCTGAGTAGCTGGGATTACAAGCGTCTGCCACCACGCCCGGCTGATTCGTATTTTTAGTTGGGTTTCTCCATGTTGGTCAGGCTGGTTTCCCGACCTTAGGTGATCCACCTGCCTTGGCCTCCCAAAGTGCTGGGATTACAGGCATGAGCCACCACGCCTGGCCGGAACTAGTCACTACTGAAGGCAAAAAACAAAAACTAAAGGCTTCATATGTTTTCTTTCCAAAAGCCTCTGATCCCCCCTTTTCCCATGGCACTTTCAGTGGTGAAGTGTTTGGTTCGTGTTGTACTCATACCTTTAGGAACAGCCAGGTGTTTAAATACGTGAGTCCTAACTGCTCATGAGTGGTGTGTAGGACAGAGTGCTCAGAAACATGAGGAAAGTGAGGGAGTTGGATGATACCAAGTGTCTTAAGACATTGGATATCTGGGGCTATCTAGATCTCAGCCTTTTTAGGGGACACTTGATTTCTTGGAAGGTGAAAAGGACCCCAGTGAGCGGGGACAGTGGTCCGGCTGTTGGTCACTGATAATGTCAGGGGAGCCTGGAATTTGGTTTGACACCTGATTTCACTTTCCATTTGTACACAAGACTTAGACCCTTAAACTTGTTAGGTGTAGTAAGCCGAGAGCTGCTGGCCCTCCCGTGGGTGAGGGGGACTTAGGATGTGGGACAGCTACAGATCTGGCAGTTCCAGGGGACAGATCACTGGGGTGGCTGGAGTCAGAAACCGCAGGGTAGGGGCACCATGGGAGTGACAGATGGGCCAGGCCCCTGAAGGAGAGCTGGGGGGGCGCCTGCCCCAGTTGTTGTCTGAGTTGTGGTGATGGGCCTGTATTTGGTGGAATAAACTGTGGGATTGCCTCTCTTTGAGGGAGAAGAGGGTTGTGGAGAGGCTTGGTGTGGGGATTTGCCATCCCTGCAAGGAGGTAGCCTTCCACCTGCAGGAAGCAGATGGAGGCCACCTGTTAACTGGTGCCATCATAGTGCTTATCTCTAGGAACAGGAAACTGAATTTCGAATCCAGCCATTTTCTTGTCTTTGGGATGGATTTGAGAATACACATTCTTTTTTTTCCCCCTTGGCTATTTTGGGCCCAGCTAAAACAGTCTGTAAAGGCTGTGCTGACCAGCGGAGTGAGTTAGCTACCGCCATAGCTAGAACCCAGAAAGCACCCATACAATGTTCTCAGGCACACCGGGCGTGGTGGCAGGTGCCTGTGATCCCAGCACTTTGGGAGGTGGAGGCGGGTGGATCATGAGGTCAGGAGTTTGAGACCAGCCTGGTCAAAATGGTGAAACCCCGTCTCTACTAAAAATACAAAAATCAGCCTGGCATGGTGGCAGGCACCTGTCATTCCAGCTCCTTGGGAGGCTGAAGCACCGGGAGGCAGAGGTTGCAGTGAGCCAAGATTGTGCCACTGCACTCCAGCCTGGGCGACAGAGCGAGACTCCATCTCAAAAAAAAAAAAAAAAGTTCTCAGTTCTCAGGCTTGTACAAATGTTTTCTTGGGTTCAGGACCATGGCCCAGGACTGCCTTTTTGAGAAGTGCCCTCCTCCCCTGCAACCCCAGCTGATTTGGATTCATGTGGTGCAGGGTCCACACTTAGAGAAAAAGGCTTCAAGTACAAGGAAAATCTTGGTGCAGCAGGTGGGCAGTGACCGTTCATTGCAGAGGACACTGTGGTCCTGAGTGACGCTGTCTCACACCTGCTGAGGAGGAGGCATGGGGCAGCTTTGAACTATGTGGCTGCCAGGTGTGTACATACAAGCACTTCACTGGCCTTGAGAACCAGGCGTGCTGGGTGGCCATAGCGTGGATATCCATTGTTGAACGAACTGGCCTCAGGCAGGGCTTGGGGGTGCCTGGATGAGGAGTTCATGTAGCCCTGGAATGGAAATGGACTATGGTATGTGCAGAAGATGATGTGCTTTTTTTTTTTTTTTTTTTTTTTTTTTTCTGAGACGGAGTTTTTCTCTTGTTGCCCAGGCTGGAGTGCAATGGCGCAACCTCAGCTCACTGCAATATCCACCTCCTGGGTTCAAGGGATTCTCCTGTGTCAGCCTCCCCAGTAGCTGGGATTACAGGCACCTGCCACCACGCCCGGCTAATTTTTTGTATTTTTAGTAGAGACAGGGTTTCACCATTTTGGTTAGGCTGGTCTTGAACTCCTGACCTCAGATGATCCACCCACCTCAGCCTCCCAAAGTGCTGAGATTACAGGTGTGAGCCACTGCACTCAGCCGATGCGCTTTTTCAACTCTGTTCTTGGAAAAATCTTTTTTTTGAGACAGAGTTTCACTCTGTCACCCAGGCCGGAGTGCAGTGGCACAATCTTGGCTCACTGCAACCTCTGCTTCCCAGATTCAAGTGATTCTGCCTCAGCCTCCCAAGTAGCTGGGATTATAGGTGCATGCCACCATGCCCAGCTAAATTTTTTTTTTAATTTTTAAAAATTTTAAATTATATGTCATCAAATTTTTAATTATTATGTGTCATTACTATTATTTTGAGACAGAGTCGTGCTCTGTAGCCCAGGCTGGAGTGCAGTGGTGTGATCTCAGCTCACTGCAACCTCTGCCTCCTGGGGTCAAGCGATTCTCCTGCCTCAGCCTACCGAGTAGCTGGGAATACAGGCGCGCACCACCACGACTGGCTAATTTTTTTGTATTTTCAGTAGAGACGGGGTTTCTTCATGTTGGCCAGCCTGGTCTCAAACTCCTGACCTCAGGTGATCCGCCCACCTCAGGCTCCCAAAGTGCTGGGATTACAGGCATGAGCCACTGAAACTGGCTGGAAAAAGTTTTTTTTCCTTGATGCTTGTATAACCAATATGTTAAAAAATATTTTAATTTTTGAATTGTCACTGAGGTGTGATTATGAGCTCTATGATCAGCAAACATGAGAATCTTGTCTACTGAAACAGTAACCTTACCGATAGGCTTGTTCTCGAAACTGCAGTTTACTGAGTGTTCACCTTTTTAGGGATTGCTTTTAACCTCATGCATTTTTGGCCATTGTCATTAAAATGACCATTTAATATTTAAGAATAATAAGAGCTCTCCTTTAAAAATGACTGGAGATTTGTAGTAGGAAGTCCATTTGTTTTTAGCATTCCAGTTTTTGCTTTTGGACATTAAATAATATTACCTAGCTGCAGTCAACAGGAAGAACAGGATGGGGAGAGGATTATGACTGATGAGCATCTCGACTCTAATTTGTTGCCAAATTAAGCAGTTAGAACTGTTCTTTCTTGAATGATATCTTGACTTTCTCAGCCTCGCCTTGGGAATTGGAGCCGAGTTTAATGGTGGGGGCGGCTTTCTGGTGATGAGAAATATTGTAAGTCAGAGTTTTCTACTGAAGGGCAGAGGACCTTTGAAGGGGATTAGAGAGGTGTTGTGGGGCTGCTAACTGAGGGGTGGGCATGTCAGCTTAGGGGTTTCTTCCTAGGTGGTTACCATTCAGGGAGACAGTTGGTCTGGAAAGAACGAGGAAGAGGCAGGTTTGGTTCAAGCCTCTGATCTGGGGCTCTCCCTGGCTAGCTGCTCCGTGGGAAACAACCTTGGGAGGGGAGCCCTTTGGTTTCCTGGCCTGCTTCCCTGCAGAGGGTTCCTTTCCCCTTGCTGGCAGCCAGCACTGGGCTGCACTGTCTACAGCGTGGTTAAAGGGTGTCTGGGAGATGGAGGGTTCCCAACACCCTAGTCTTTGGTTCTAGAAGACTGGACCGACCTCTCCTTGCCCAGGAATGAATGCAGAGGGTCTTTTGTTTGGGGCTTGCTGGCAATTAAATTGGACGGGAAGAACGGGAGAACCGCTGCCTTCTCTCTGCCCTACCCCAGCCAACCTTTGCCTTGTGGCCAGCAGCCTGGACTAACGGTGGCTTGGGTTGTGGTGACCTCCCAAAGAGGTCTTGCACTGGGGACTCTTGGCCGAGTGGGCACAACTCTCCTGGCTCTACAAAGATGGCAGGACAGGGAGAGCCCTCCTGGGATGCCAGCATAACAGGGGCAGCGGTTAGAGCTGGCCTGGGTGGGGCTCCAGCGGAGACTTCCTCCTCCCCAAGCCCACCTGATCCCGCGGGTCTCAGGTGGGTTCCCCCAATGCCCCTGAGAGGCAGTGAGAGAGGGTGCCCTCCCTTCACGGTCCCTCTGGGGTTAGAGAGCTGGCGGCCGGCCGGCCCTGGAACTTTGCGTTCTTAAGGTAGCTCTAAGACTTGCCACCGCGGAGACTGAAGGCGCTCATTTAAAATTCCAGTCTTGCTCCCGAGGGCTTTGGCCTCCATCTTCACCTTTAACGACCGTGGACTGGTGGCGGCGGCTCCCTCTCGCTCCGCGACAGGTGTCGCTTCTGAGCGGGAATTTTGGGCACAGATAACGCAGATCCGCACCGCCCGCAGGGGTCTGCATGGGTCTGAGCTGGACCCAGCCTGGAGGGGCTTTTTAGAAGACGGCACGTGGGCGGTGGGAGCGGGGAAGCCGGTGAGGGGAGCCCGCCTGCGCGGATTCTTCTGCAGTAACCAGACCCACAGTCTCCGTCCTTTCCTCAAGTGTGGAACACATTTTTCTTATAATCCTCTTTGGAGAGGGGGTCAGGAACGTGCGGAGGCCGGAGCCGGGTGCGAGGCGGGTCCCGGCGCGTGTGAACCGAGTGGGGAGCGGGCGGCGCGCTGCCCTGGACACCCCTCCTCCACGCCCCTGGGGGGCCCGGGACCCGGCAGGCGACGGCGGCGGCGGCTGGCCCTGCCAGGGGTGCGCGGAGGCGGCGTTTCCCCGCCTCCCCCTGCGCCCGGGCTCGCCCAGCCCCGGCTGCCCGCTTGGCCGTCGGGTACCCGGGCGCGTGGACGCCTCGACGGCTCCCCCTGCCGGGGCGCCCCCCTCCCGGTCCCCACCCTAGACCAGCGGCTCAGGACTAGTCCCCCAACTTGTTCTCTGCTGTTAACTAGTCGCGCTGCCGGAACGATGGGATGGGGTTGCCACAGCAACCAGACTGGACGTCACAATCCGGGCATGTGTGCCGCCCCCCCGCCGTGCCGCCGTGCCTCCGGCGCTGCCGCCGCCACCCTCGGCCGGCTGCGGGACTCGGGCTGCGGGGCGCGGTGGGCGGAGCGGCCGGGCTTTGAGGGGAGCGGGCTAAGGCGGCCAAGAGCAAGGGGGGGTCGAGACGGGGGGGGTGGAGGTTTGGGGGGCGGGGGGGCAGACGGCCGCCATCTTCTCGCCGAGGCCGCCTCGCCCGCCTCGCGCGCCCGTCCGGCAGCGCACGGGTTAAGGCTGGCACCGCGCCCGGCGGGAGGGGGGGCGCCCACCTCCCCTCCTCCCCGCGCCGGGCATGCGGGGCCCACTGGGCACCGAGGAGGAGCTGCCGCGGCTGTTCGCCGAGGAGATGGAGAACGAGGACGAGATGTCAGGTGAGCGGGGCGCGGGTGCGCCCGGGGCCAGAGCGGCAGGGGCGCCGAGACGGGCCGGGCCGGGGGCCGGGGGCCGGAGCGCTGGCGGCAGAGGCGGCGCGGCCGGGCTGGCACCGCGCAGGAGAGGTGCACGGGCTGCAGGGCTGCGCTCCCGCCCGGCTGGCGCCGCGCGGCCAAGGGCGCGGGCTGGGTGAGCGCCCGGGCGCGGCGTGCGGGCGGCCAAGGGCGGGGTGCGATCCGGGCCCCCCGAGCGGCGACGCGGGCCAGGCGGGCCGGAGGATGGCGGGCGGGGCCTGCGCTGGGCGCCCCGGCCGGGAGGGGTCGCGGCGCTGCCGGGGTCAGCCCGCGTGCCCTTGAAGGGGGCGGGAATCGCGGTGGCTCCTGGAGCGGCGCACCCGGCGCTCGCGTCCCAACGCCGCGCGCCTCTGGCCTCGCCGCGGACACGCGGGACCCAGCCCTTGGGCCATCTCGGCCGTGGGGCGGGCTGGGTGGGGCCCAGAGCGGAGCGAGGACTGGCGGTGCTTGGGGACACGGCGAACGCCCAGGATGGGGCGTCTTTCCTCCCAGCCCAGGAGGGCTCCGCGCTGGGGCGCATCGGCTCGGACCTCTGCTCCTCTTTCCTGGCCTCTGGGCGCTGTGACCGCCGCTCCCAAGCACTTTACCCGGGCCGCCGGCATCCTCCTGGCGCGCCCTGGCGCCCGCCGCTGTCTCCACCACCCTCATCGCCCAGGGTGGTGGCGTTCCTAGCCCACCCTGCCTTGGCTACAGGCCTGACACCCCAGGGCCACCTCCCCTGCCCTTGCCATCTCTCTCCTTTTTTCTCTCTCAGAATTTAGCATACACGGGGCCGTGGGCCAGGGGTTGCCTTGCAGGACAGTTCTTTAGTTAACTGCTCACCATTTGTTTGGGATGTTTTCCCTCCCAGCACAGCTGGGCAGAGCCCCACCCTGTCAGCCACCCTCTCTCCTTTCTGGAGACTCTTACTTCTCGGCTTCCCTACAGCAACTGTGTGGCCTCTCTGGACTTCGGAGAGACTTGTGGGAGGCTGGAGGCCCTCCCGGGCCCAGGAATGTGCCTCTGGCCCCTCTGACTTCCAGGGGTGAGAAGATTCCACAAATGAACACCTCCAGCTCCTGTTGGAGGAAGCAGCGCAGAGTCTTCTCTGGAGGGTATCCCTACCAGGTGGCCACGCCCCCTGCCCCTTCCTGTTTGCTTACTAGGTTACTTGGTGGCTTTAATGCTGTGAACAGGCCCCTACAGGAGCCTGGCACTGACCTCGCCTGTCAGTCAGGCCAAGTTGGCAGGGAGGGTGCTGGGTCCCGGGGAATAGGGGAGTCCTTACTTGTGGTGGGGTTGCCGGGACAGTGGTTGACTGTCATATCCTGAGTCCTTGGAATCAGACCCATTCTCTGGAGGGGCAGACTGAGGCCCAGCACAGGCACCAAAATGAGTGGACATTTTCCACCCTGGAGGCTGGCTCCCTAGTAAGCCAGTTCACTGGTTTCCTCAGGAAGTTGTTTGTTGTGGTGTTTGGGGTGTGGCCCTTTTGTGGCATCGATGGCATTTCTGGGGCTGCACCCACCCCCCTGGTGGAGTCGCCTGGCTGTCTTTCCCATCTCACACTCCAGCTCTCCCTGACTGTCGGATATAGAGGTTGGGGAGGGAAGGAGGCCAGGGAAGGTGCCCCCAGTCTAGTAGGCACCCACCTCACTGCTTGGGCCAGAGAGGTGGGGCTCTGGTCATCCTGCCCACCGCGCATGCTCCCCATTGGTGGATTGGTCCCAGAACCTCCAGGAGTGCCCCCAGAGCCCTGCAGAAGAGCCTCCTTGCTCTGGCACCTCTGGCCTTGGGATTCTGCCCCCATCCCTCAGCAAGGCCAGCTGCTCCACCTCCAGAGCCTTCCCAGGCTCCTGGCTTCTCTCCATGTTCTGGGTCCCAGCCTCTGTCCCCTCCTGCTGATCCCCTCCAGGGCCTTCTACCCAGTCCTCATTACCACCCTCTGCACAGCAGCTGGGGTCACCTTGTGAACAAACACAGGTCAGACCCTGACGCACATGGCTGCAGTCACCTGTGAAGCCCTTGTCCCAGTCCACGCCTGTGCCTGCTTGTTCACAGCAGCCACACTGGCTTCCCTGCTGCTTCTGGAACCCTCCACACTCTGTTCTGCCTTGGGACCCTGGCTGTGACCTCTGCCTGACCTGCTCTTTCCTCTGCTCACCGCTGCCCCCTGGTCATTTAGGCCCCAGCTCAAATGTCATGATGAGGAGGGTCACCCTAGCCAAGGCAGGGCCTCCAGTCACTCTGAGACACATCGTCATGCTTTCTTTGGAAGAGATGGGGTCTTGCTATGCTGCCCAGGCTGGATTTGAACTCCTGTGCTCAAGCGATCCTCCTGCCTCGGCCTCCCTAGTAACTGGGACTACAGGCTTGTGTCACTACACCCTACATACTGGAAATGTTATCATCAGTTTCCTCCTGGGTCTGTGGGCTCCCCTTCAACTGTAACTCACTCGATCACCTACCGTGCCCAGTACTTGAAACCATGCATGCCTGAGATGGTTGTGGTTTCAGTGTCTGAGGGCTAGGACTCCCTAGGTCACCCTGGCTGCTGGCTGTGAGGACAGTCCCAGCCAGGTCTCCTGTCAAGTAACACTGCCGGCCGCCGCTCACCCTGAGCTCTTCACCGTAGCCCCTCTGCAGCCGTGGGTCCAAGCTCAGCGGTGGTGACTCCCACAGACCCAGAGCCAGCTGGTTCCAAAACATGGAAGTTTGTGGCTGGAGGAACTAGTGTTTTGGAAGCTGTGACAATGATTTTTAAATCTATGGTTGTTGGACTCATGACTTGTCTGATATTTTTCTTTGACTCTGCTCATCTCCCACATCCCCCGGGAGCTGCTCACTCTCAGCAGTGGATTCTTGTTTCCCGTGCAGTGGTGGTGGGGAGGAGGGGTTTGCCCCGGCCAGCTCTGGCACTGAGGCAGGTGGCTGAGCCAGCTCCCAGGAGGAAGGCAGGGTGCGTGCCTCTTCTGGTTTGGGGACCAGAAGCTGCCAGATTCTCCTGGGAGTTGGGGTGACTGGTCAAAGCCAGGGTTCAATAGCTGGTGGGATGAGGCCTCAGATTCCAGCTCTGAGCATTAGCTGAGTGGTCTTGGACAAGCCACATAGCCTTCTCCTTGGTATGCCCACTTGTAGAATGGGGACATAGCACTGGCTACCTCATAGAGAGTTATTATGAGGAACAGTGAGACAGTGTATTTAGAACATTTATGTCACAGTGCTCAGCACATAATAGGTGCTCAATAAACTGTGGCTGGTGTAATTAGCTGTTCTGCCTTCTCCAAGGAAATGCTTCTGATGCTTGCACCCTTAGCCAGTAAGCCCAGGGGAGTGGGAGGCTGGGTGGGAAGAGGGCCGTGAAGCCTGAGGTAGGGCTGGAGGGAGGCAGGAGAGGGGATCAGAAAACGTGGCTCTAAGCCCTCTTAGGGCCACTGCTGGACTGGCAAGTTCCCTGCTTCATTGGCCCAGCTTTTCCTCAATCACAGACGAAGCTCGTGACCAGACTGGGCAGTGTCTGAGGCAGGCGCCGTCACTGCTCTGGTCCCAGTGACCATTGGCCCTAGCTGTGTGCCCATCTTAGGCTTGCTCCTTCAGGTTCAGGGGCCAGGAGAGAGTGACAGTCATGATTCCCAAAGGCCGTGACTTTTTAGCCTGCACCCCTACCCCTGTGGAAGCATGGTTTGCGGGGCCAGGGTGGCGGGGGTCCCAAGGAGCCTGATTGTATTTCACATTCTTTTCTGGGAGTAGAGAGGCAAAATGACCAGCACACTTTGTCCAGTGGCTTGGCCAGTGGGTTATTCATTCTCATTCCAAGTTGATCAGGTAGTAAGATCCATCTATTATTTTATCAATTCATTCAGTCAATCATCCATCATCCATTCGTCCACCCTCCCATCCACCCATCCATTTATCTACCACCCATATCTACCCATCTATCCACAAAACCAATCATTCACCATCCCCCTATCAACCCATATCCATATCCATCCATCCATTCTTCCTACCCACTATTCATCCATGCACCATCTGTCCATGCTTCCCACCATTCACCATCCATCCATCCATCCATCATCCAGTCCATCCATCCTTCCATCCGTGCATCCATATATCTACCTGCTTACCCACATCTACCCGTCTACCTACAAAATTAACCAAGTAACCATTCACCATCCACCATATGTATATCCATCCATCCATCCATCCATCCATCCATCCATCCATCCATCTGTTCTTGTTCTTCCTA
Organism: Cacajao melanocephalus; assembly: GCA_963573385.1. Classification (NCBI taxonomy): domain Eukaryota; kingdom Metazoa; phylum Chordata; class Mammalia; order Primates; family Pitheciidae; genus Cacajao; species Cacajao melanocephalus. The sequence continues at coordinate 52,239 of CAUYLG010008547.1, read as the reverse complement.
TTCGCTATTAATCAATGCACTATCTGTTCATGCATCCCACCATCCATCCATCCATCCATCCATCCATCCATCCACCATCCATTCATCTGTCCATTCACCATCCATCCACCTGTCCATCCATCCACCATTCATTGATCCGTCCACCATCCATCTATCTTTCCATCCACCATTCATGCATCCATCCATTCATCCATCACTCACATCCATCTATTCATCCACCCACCATCCATCCATTCATCCATCCACCATCCATCCATGCATCCATCCACCAACCACTCATCCATTCATCCATTCATCCACCATCCACTCATCCACCCAACATCCATTCACCATCCATCCACCCACCATCAATCCATACATCCATCGACCAACCACTCATCCATTATCCACCATCCATTCATCCATCCACCCACCATCCATCCACCCATAATCCATCCATACATCCATCGACCAACCACTCATCCACCCAACATTCATCTACCATCCATTCATCCATCCACCCGCCATCCACCCATCCATCCACCCATCCATCCACCATCCACTCACCATCCATCATCCATTCATCCATCCACCTACCATCAATCCATCCATCCATCCATCCACCATCCATCCATCCATCCATCCACCATTCATCCGTGCATCCATCCACCAACCACTCATCCATTCATCCACACACTATCCATCCATCCACCATCCATCCATTCATCATCCATCCATCCATCCACCCACCATCCATCCATCCATTCGTCCATCCATCCATCTGTTCACCATCTATCCACCATCCATCCATCCATCCATCCATCTCCATCCATCCATGCATCTTTGCATCCAACCATTCATCCACCATCCATTCACCCAACATCCATCCACCATCCATTCATCCATCTACCCATTCACCGTCCATCCATGCATCCATTGACCAACCACTCATCCATTCATCCACCCACTATCCATCCATCCACCATCCATCCATTCATCCATCATTCATCCACCATCCATCCACCCATCCACCATCCATCCATCCACCATCCATTCATGCATCTATCCATTCTCCATCTTTCATCCCCATCCATCCATCCATCCATCCATCCACCATCTATCGATCCATTCATTATCTGTCTATTCACTATGCATCCACCATCCATTCATCCATCCATGCATTCAGCACCCACCATGCATCTATTCACTATAAATTTATCAATCCACCCATCAGAGACTTCTGGAATATCTTCTCTGAGATGGGTACAGAACACAATGTGTGTTGTCTGACTTTCTGGGACTTTTGCTTATCTTTGTGGCTCTGTCCTTATGTCATTCTCCTTCCTTGTCTCTCTCTCCCTCTGTCCCCATGTCTGTCAGTTTTCGTCTCCCCCTGAGGTCATGCCCCTGCCTCTTTTCTGTCTGGCTGTTTCTCTCTCTTTTGTCCCTACCTGTCCCTCCAGGTTGTCTCCTCCTTCCCTCCGCTTCTTACCACTCTGTCCTCCTCCTCCTCACCCATGCCCTGGGGCCTCTCCCTGCCTGCCCCACACTCCCATGCTCACTCTCCCCTAGCCCCAGTCACTGGGGGTAAATGCCTCGTCTATCCTCGTCTCTTCCCTCCACTCCCCACTCAGGACTGATGCTTTCTTTTGATGTGACACCAATGAGGTGATGTCTGGATTTTGTGAAATGTCATAAAGAAATTATGAATCCTCTCTTTGGTGGGTGTACTGCCCCCCTTTGCCAGCATAGGGCCTGTGTCATGGGGGGAGGTTCAAGGACTAACAGCAGCCTTAGCCTGAGAACTCTTTCTTGGCCAGCTTCTAGGGTGGCCCTGAGAACCCCTGGCCCAGCAGTGCCCAAACTAGAGACCACTGCCCTTCGCCCTTCGCCCTTCGCCGCCGCCGCGCTGGCCCTCCTGGGCCTCACTGGGCTCTGCCTGCCATTGCTGAGCACCTGCAGGCATCTCATGGGCCCTTCGTCTTCTGTGTCTGCTTCTCCCCTCGTCCTGGAGAAAGGCTGCCACAGCAGGCCCATTTCATAGATGAAGAAAGAGGCTCAGTGTGGAGGGGACTTACTGGGGTGACCCCCCCAGGAAGGGTGGTGCAAAGCTTCTGCCGCCCCTGTTGCTGCCTCCTGACCCCCAGGTGGCCTTGTTCTCTGCTTGGTGCTGGTTTCTGGGGGAGTCCAGGCAGGGAACAGAAGGAGCCCATCTCCAGGTCCCGGCAGATGTTGAGTGGGGTCCCTATCGTTGGCAGGTTTGTTGGCCCTGTAACCTGGTGATGGTGCTCTTATCCCAGCTTCTGGCTTGGACCCTGCAAATCCTTTGACCACCCAGAATCAGACGACCTAACTTCCCTCCACAGTCACGCGCCTTCCCCTTGTTTTGATCACCTTGTGTTTGCCAAGCGCCGTGGCGGCTGCGTCCTTGCTCTGCTGCTGCCCCTCCCCAGAGGAGCAGGGAGCTGGAGCCCGGGCCTGGCAGAGCAGTCAGGCTGTGTGCAGGGGGACTAGTGTGAACCAGCCTTGACCGCCCTGAGGGACCTGTGACCTTCCAGACCACAGATCAGCCTAAGTCACCTCAGTGTCCCCCAGGCATACACCGAGCCAATATACACAGCGTGGGCTGTTTCAGTGCTCACTTCTAGGAGGGCGTATTGCAGGAGAGACCTCTCAAGGGGAGGGGAGCCGACTGCCTGGGCTCAAACCTGCCTCCACCACTGCCAGCTGTAGGACTAAAGTTTGGGTAAATAATGAGGTCCTCTGAGTCTCGGTTTTCCAATCTGTAGATGGGGATAAGCATAGAAGCCATCTCTGAGCCAGGCGTGCTGGTCATGCTTGTTGTCCCAGCTACTCAGGAGGCTGAGGTGGGAGGGTCACTGGAGCCCAGGAGGTCAAGGCTGCAGTGAGCCATGATCACAACACTGCACTCCAGCCAGCGACCCTTGTCTCTAAAAAGAAAGCTGAAAACTGGAAAGAACAGTGCCCCTCTCTGAGTTGCTCTGTTGAAGTGATACAAATTAATCAGTGCTAGGTGCTTTGGGCCTGGCACGAGCCTGGCAGGTGGTGTGCAGGTATCAGTGACTGCCGCTATTGTAATGCACTAACCTGAGGAGGGCCACCTCCCCAGCCTGGGTGCAGCTGCAGTATCTCAGCCTAGGCCAGCCTGGGGTCCTGCAGGGCTGAGCTGGCGTGTACCGGCAGGTAGCGAGGGGCTGGGAGCTGTGGAGGAAGCAGCAGGGTGCCTCCCCTCTCTCTGGTTGACTTCGGCCCACCCTGCCACCACCCCCAGGAGGTGGGAGATCACAGGGTACTGGGTCCTAATTAGAGCAGGCTTGGATCTGTGGAGCCTCAGGAGGGGTAGGGCTGGTGCACTGCCAGGCGGGCCAGGAGGGTGGTTGGGCAGCCACGAGGGGCCAGAAGCTGGCAGAACAAGGAGTTCTGAGGTGAGGTTGCTCCTCCCCGGAGCCCCTCACTGTGGCTGGGTGGGACCCACCTTAGCACTGGCTGCATGGTCTGCGTCTTGGACCCTTCTGGGCCTCTGCTCTGTCCCCACCAGATGGGGCCATAGGGAGGAGGGACTGGTGGGCTCAAGGGCACAGGCTGGGGCTTGGGGAAGGGCTGACTGCGAGGTTGCGTGGATGGTGACCCCCCAGGTCTGGTTTTAGAAAGCTCAGGGCCTGCTGTAGGAACAGAGCGTGTCCGAGGGTGGGAAGGGGCTGGGGCTTGGCTGAGGAACGGAGTGTGTGGGGGGGTGGGCGGCATTGTCACAGTCAGGTGTTGGGTGATCTCAGGGCCACCCAACAGAAGCCATCTGGGGAGAGGAAGGGCCCGTCAGAGACAGGGATAGGCAGGGCTGAGTCCCTGTTCCCATGGGCCAGCTCCAGAGACTTCTCAGAAGAGGACTTCACCAGGCAGAGGCCCTGGGCTGCGAGGTCTTCTGGGAATGGAGTGGGGGGTCTGTCCATGGGCAGAGGGTCTGGGGCCTTGTCCTCGAAGGCTTGTTCTGGGCGTGGGTTAGGGCCAGAGCAAGGGTCCCCTTTGTCATCCCCTCCCCATGGGCAGATTCCAGGCTTCCTTCTGGAACCTCCAGCAGCACCTGTGCATGCCCTCGTCCGTCGTGTGGTTGGGCGACTGGTGAGTGACCGTGTGCTGGGCTGGCCTTCCGAAGTCTGGGACCACCCTGCTGGAAGGGGACAGCTGGGAGGAGGCAGGAGGGAGAGGCCCCCCCTTGAGATTGCATCAGCCGGAGCCTGTTACATAAGCAATGTTGGGCACTGCCAGGGTGTGGGGGTGGCTGTGCCCAGGCGGTCTCCCGCGGTGGCGGGGGAGGCGGAGGCCGGGTGGGGAGCGGGCAAGTGTGGACTGGTGTTCCATCAGCTGCCCCACCACAGACACTCCCTGCCAGTCCTGCCACTGCCCCACCGACACCTGCTCTCCAGGACGACTCTGGGGGTCCCCATGCACGTTTTCAGCTGGTTTGAAAAATCCCCGCCTTCCCACACCAGGGATCGGAGGAACGGGACAGGGTCAGCCGGAATAGCCCAGCCCCTGCCCCTGACTGTGTTGGGCCTGACCCACATAAATCCACTCGGGGCGGCCCTTGCTGCCGGCTCCCCTGTGCGCCCTGGCCCTCCACAGGGTCCCCTCCCTGGGTGGGAGCCCCAAGCACCTGGCCACCTCGAGGGAGGCCCTGGTGCAGACAGTGGTGCAGCCCCCGCCTTCCCCTGGTGTAAATGGCCCTGTGGGATGCAGGGGCTGGAGGGGCGTCTGCTCAGCCACCAGAGCCACCGGTGCCCCCAAGGAGTGGGGACAGTGGGGCTAGTGCTGCACCCATAGTGTGGGCAGTGACCCAGGGTGGGACCCCTGCTGTCTCCCTTTCCAGGCTTTGGGACACTCTGGGGATTCCAAGCTGGGCGGTGGGCCTGTGCGGAGGGTGAGAGGTGGGTGTTGGGTGTGTCCTGGGTGTGCATACGTGTCCGTGTATCTGCACGTGGCTGGTGTGTCTGAGCCTGTGGGCCAACCTGGGGGATGCCTTGAGGCCTTTTTGTTGACCCACGGTGGTTATGATCAAAAACTTCCTTGGGGGAAGGGGCTGCATGTCTCTAAACTTGATCCAGCGGGCATGCTCTGCCCCCTTCCTGGATGAAAGCCTCCTGGTGGCCCTGGGACCTCTCCTCCTCCTCACGGTCACCTGGGGTTCCACTCAAGGGGACCTTCAGGCTCTGAGTGACACTCCCTGTTGTGTCTCCACTGTCACAGAGGGTCAGGCCTGGGGCGTCCAGGGCAGAGGGTCTGAGGCTGAGGGGGTTCTCTTTGCCCCTCGGCTTCCCCAGCTGCTCCTGAGTGCACAGGGGATGGTGGAGAGGGGTAGGACAAGCTGGCTGGGATGCTGGGGCCACAGGCTGGCGTGAAGGGCCAGCTCTCTCATGGGCCCTTCTAGAGGACTCTTGGAGGTTCTTCCCTTCTGGAAGCCTCCTTTGCCCCCACAGGCAGCAGTGTCTCTACTTTAGATGGTTTGATTCTTGCTGCTGGGCCTACCAAGAAGACCCTCCCCGCTACCCCTCACACCCATGTCTGGTGCGTGGGAACTCCAGGCTGAGCTGCCCTTTCTCTCCCCTGATTTCCCAGATGAGGCTCAGACCCTAGGTCACTGTCCCCACACAGGGGTTCTCACGTCACACCTCGAAGGACAGGTGGCAGCCCTTCCTCTGAGTAGGAGGTTGGGTGGGGCAGACCTGGAGCTGAGGCGAGTTTTCTTCAAAGATATCCCCTCCCGAGCCCACCCTGCCAGGGCCCCTTGGCCTTTTGAGTCTCAGTGCAGGCGAGCGCAGCTCCTGAACACCCACGTGTGCTGGGCACAGCGTCTCTCTGTGGACTGTCACAGCTTTCTAGTGCCCAGCTGGAATGTGTTTGGTTTCCCGTTATGAGTGTGTTCGAGGTGGGGGAGTGTGGACCTGTGTGCCTGTGTGTGCACAGGGGCGGGGTCCAGGAGGAGATTGGTTATTGTCTTGGATTCTCCGTTAAGGCAGCATCCTGTCAAACCCATGGGGTATCCGGACATCCTGCTTGTTGGGTTTGCCCTGCAACCCTCCTGGGTCCTCAGGTATGGGACTTGAGTGTCCCTGTGGTCCACAATTCTCTTTTTGTTTTGTTTTTTGAGACAGAGTCTCACTCTGTCGCTCAGACTGGAGTGCAGTGGTGTGGTCTCGGCTCACTGCAACCTCCACCTCCTGGGTTCAAGCAGTTCTGCTGCCTCAGCCTCCGGAGTAGTTGGGATTACAGGCGAACGTCACCACACCCGGCTAATTTTCGTATTTTTAGAAGAGATGGGCTTCATCATGTTGGCCAGGCTGGTCTCAGACTCCTGATCTCAGGTGATCCGCTTGCCCCAAACTCCCAAAGTGCTGGGATTACAGGCGTGAGCCACCGTGCCCGGCAGGTCCAGCATTCTTGGGCCGCCTCCTGGCCACACTGTGGTCTTCTCTCTGGAGGGCAGAGATGGGCCTCCTTGAGGTCTGTGCTCTGCTCCGTCGGCCCTGACTCCTCCGCTGTGTTTCTCAGGGAGATACGGCAACAAGGCTATTCGGTTCTTGCTCATGGAGGTTCAGTTTTCTGAACACTGCCTATCGGGCAGGTGGTTATTGTCGCATTTAGAGGAGGGAAGGAAAGGCCAGGAGGTGAGGGGATATCACACAGTCCCCAGAGCTGCGGTTCCTGTTCCGTGTTCTCCCACTTCACCAGGTCCAGGAAGGGCACGGTGGCTGGTGACCTGGCACAGTTGGGTGTCCATGGTGCCAGGGATCCCAGCTTCCCCAGGACTGGCTCTGTGTCCCTGGAAGAAGCTCAGGAGTAACCGCTGCCACTTTCTGATTCTTCCAGAAGAAGAAGATGGTGGTCTTGAAGCTTTTGATGACTTTTTCCCTGTGGAGCCCGTGAGCCTTCCTAAGAAGAAGAAACCCAAGAAGCTCAAGGAAAACAAGTGCAAAGGGAAGCGGAAGAAGAAAGAGGTGAGGGGCAGCGCCTGCACGGGGAGCTGTGGGCAGGGTTTGTGGCTGCATCTGCCTGGCTGCAGAGGGCTGGGCCCGCTGGACCTTGGAGTTTGAGGGTTTCTGAGAGCTTAGTTTGATGAAAAACACCATAACCAGTTCTTGTGTGAAGTGCTGTGCATGGAAGCCTTTCTGAGACATTGGTAAGCTGTCCTGTTTCTGGAGCAGGATGTCAGAGCCTCATTTTTTCTTCCTCCTGTTGTCCTATCCTGTGCGGGGACAGGGTGGAATTCCCTTGCCACGGTGCCTCCCCACCTCCCTGCCCCCTTCCCTGCTCCATAGCTGACCTCCGTCCCTCTAAACTGAAACAAGATTAAAGTGAAGTGAGTCAGAGAAGAGTAGCAAGGCCCATTTAGGGACAGTCACCTGCAGGTGACCTCGGCATTCCCGTAACTTTCTCCCTGGCTCCTGGCTGGTTCTGGGCGGGCGAGGCTGCTGTACGCTCTGCTGCCTCCGGTTGGCGAGTGTGACGGTGTGAACGTGTCCCTGTCTTCCCACGCTGCTGACACATTCCGGGCGTGCTTCTCTGTGCTTCACGCGGGCTCACTCGATCCTCATGATCAGCCCTGGAAATTGGTGGGATGGGAAGGATGATTGCCGCTTGGCAGATGGGGAAACTGAGGCGGGCTTGCAGCTTAAAGTTCTTCCGACTTGGACTAGGACATTGCGGTCTCCCTTTTTCTCACCGTATGCTGTCTGGTTCTTTTGGGGCGTCTCCTCCGATCCTCCAAGCCGCCCTATGTTGAGAGCAATGGTGGGCACCTCCCTTCACAGATGAGAACAGGGGCTCAGAGGTGAGCTGGCCCACGGTCACACAGTGGCGGTGCTGAGATCTGAACCCAGGGCTGTCAGCTGTGCCAGCCGCCCCCTGCCAGGCGTGTTTCTTATCTCCCGCCTGCCCCGAGGGGCCTGAGGCCAGCTCTCCACCTTTCTTTGCCCCTGCCTAGAGGGAACCGGCCTGGCCCCACCTTGCAGGCAAGAGGCCCAGGGAAGCAGCTGGTGAGGTGTAGTGGTAGGGGAGGTGCTAATGCCAAGGGGGTGCCCTTGGCAGCTCTGGGCCTGGATCCAGGCCTCCCTGTAGAGTAAGGTGGGAGGTAGCTGCCAGAAGACCCTAGGGGTGGCTGCGGGGAGCTTGTCCCAGGCTGGAGATGCTCTCTACCATGAGAGTTCCAGGAGCGCCTGTTTCTGGGGGCGCACTCTGGGCCTCTTCTTGTCCCATGAACAAGGTGAGATCACTGGAAGTCTTTGAGCAGAGGAGGGACCGACATGACGTGACAGCCTGGCAGGCTCCCCTGGCAGCTCTGGGGCCAGGCCAGAGACAGGAGGGCGAGGGTCCCTGTCTTTGCCTCTGGGCCTCAGATCTGTGCCCCATTTCTACCTCCCTGGCTTGTTCAGGCACTTGGAGGCATTTTGGGGGGCCCTGAACTCTACCTGCAGCATGTGGCTCCTCTGGTCTGGGCATCAGTCTGGGGATGTTGGGAGGTCAGAGCCCCCCCCGGATGTGTCCTTGCTCAGGGACTGCAGGGAAAGGATGGGGCCGGGAGGTGTTGGCCCCATTCCTCTGGCCAGAGCTGCCTCAGGTGTGTCCTGCCCCTCCGCTCTTTGCTGGGGGCATTGGTCAGCACCACTCACTCACCTCCCACCCGCCCTCCTCTCCCAGCTGCTGCCTCACGTGGCTCCTGCAGCCCCTGACTCTCCTGGGAGAGCTTCCTGAGTGTGCCCTGACCATGTCCCATGGCCCCCTGGTCCAGAGCCTGTCTGGTGCCCCCACTGCTGCCCTCCAAGCCCCTGCCCCCACCCCCACCTGCTTTGCAGCCACTCCAGGCCCTTCTGGTCCTCTGTGCACACACGTGTGTGCAGGTGACTGTGTGTGTACCACCCTATCTTTCCCTGGAGAGACCCTGGCCCCTCTGGCTGATTCTGCACGTCTTCTCTGTTGCCCCTCAGCTCTTTGCCCCTTCTGGCATGGTATCTGGGTTGGATGTGTGTCTGTCCCTTCCCAGGAACTCCCCCTTACCACTGCACCAGTATGGGGGCTGCATGGGGAGGATGTGAGGTGAAGGGAAGGACCCGGGTCCTTGGAGCGGGGTGTGGAGGCTCTTCCCTGACCCATCATGCCCCAGAGACTCCCAGGCCTATGCTCTGAGCCTCTTGCATCTTCCCCAGGTTCTCAAAGAGGGTGAAGCTCCCAGTCCCTGCTAATTGATGGGGAAGTGGAGATAGGAGAGGGGGAGTGTGGATTGAGTGCCTGGAGGCCCCCCTTGTGAAGGAGGGGCTGTGGGCCAGCTCCTTTGGCATGGGGCTCCCTGAATTCCCTGCTGCAGCCTCTGCCCTTCTCTTCTGCTGCCTCGGCCGCTGCCCCCTGGCCCCAGAGGTTGGTCCTTGTGCTGGGCAGAGGGTAGATGGCTCTGGGGCTGCCAGGCCCTGGGATGAAGGCACTGAGAGTCTCTGGCAGAGGCTGCAAAATCTTACTCTGCTGCAATCCCCCACTCAACCCTCAGACCTGGGCTCCATGGGCTCAGGGTGATGTGGATTTTAGGACCCTGGGGCTCGTGCCCCATGGCAGGGCCTCCTACCTGTGCACCCCCCAACCTGCTCTGAATTAGAAGCTGGGTGGGACTCTAGGCCAAGATGGACAGTGTCACCTGGGCCTGGGTCTCAGGCCACTGGGTTGGGTGGGCCTGGCTCCCAAATGGAGATGAAGGACCCAGCGGGGTGCAGCAGAGGCCTGTGGGAACCCCTGTCTTCCCCAGGTGGGGCTGGCTCCCCTCCCCTCTCCTAGGCTCAGGGTACAGCAGGGCTGGGAGGAAGGCCGGGGAGTGGCCAGCGTCTGGACAGTGGCGAGGCTTGGGGGCTGGGGGTCGGATGGTCTCTGAGGCCAGGGAGGGCTGGTTCTCTGACCCTCATTCCCAGGGCTATGATCCCGCTGAGCCTTCCTTCTTCCGGTCTTCCCTCCTGCCTCTTTCTCTGACAACATGTTTTTGTTTTTGTCCAGATCCCTGTCTCTCTCTGGCTTTTGTCTGTCTGTCTGTCTCTCCTTGGCTCTCATATTCCGTCCCTCTCTCTGGCCTGTGCTTGGTCTTCACCTTGGTAACCTCTCAGCGTCTCTTCTTTCTCCTTTGCCCTCTTTTCTCTCTTACCCTCTCCCCTCCTTTCCCTCCCTCTCTTTCATTTGCTCCACCCCTTCCTCACCCTCTGTCCTCTATACTGAGATGCAGTTCTGGTTCTCAGAAGGGGTAGGTGGCTGGGATGGACAAGAGGCCTCCGGAGGTGCTCCCTCCCCTGCATTCGAGAGCCTGGCTTGGGCCAGCTGTCAGATCTTAGGAGGTCTGGAGCACGCTGTGGCCCAGCTGCCAGGTGCCTGCTGCCCACCTGCCTGGCAGACTTGGGGGCCCACGATATAGGCAAGGGGATTTCACCCCTCTGCCCTTCTCTACCTCCAACCAGGTGGCTCCAAGATGAGGGGCAAAGGGACCAGGACAGGTGGGCCAAAAGCAGCAGTTTGTTGGTGGCGGGAGGCCAGCCGCGAGTGGTGGATTCTGATTTACATAAAATAACCGGGCTGCAGCCGGAACCTGAGCATATGTAGATGAAGCTCCCTGTCAGACCCTAGCGAGCGCAGGAGGCAGAAATGATTTCAACCTGTACTGCAGCGGTTACCATAGCAACCAATTATTCAGTGCTAAATTATAACTGTTTATAACACTCGTGAATGGGAAGGCTCCTATTTCATTCTTCCCTTTTCCCTCTCAATCTTGAAGGACCCCAAACGGAGAATGACCCACTCTCCACACCCTTCTTTTTGAGTTTAAATGTCTCCTTTTTCAGGAGATGTGGTGCGTGTGCGGAGCATCCGGCCTAGAGGGAAGGGAGACAGGTGGGAGGCCTCCGCCGAGAAGCATCTGTGGAGCTGGGGAGGAGGATGGGCGGCGGGACTGTCCATTGGGATCCCCAGGGCCGCGATTGTATGCTGTGTCTTCAGTCGGGTGGGGGCTCAGAGCAGAGACCTCTCCTGCCTACCTCTGCCTGCTGGCACATATGGGCTGGGCGTAACAGTCAAGGCAGCTTTGCAGGTGGATTCCGTGTGGGGACTCCACGTCCACTAAGATTCTTCTGCTAGCCGGTGGAGCGTCCCCTGTAGTCACACCTAGGGCTGCTGCAGCTGAAAGGTCAGTGCCAAGGTTGAAGGCCAACTGTCATCTGGATGCTCATGCCTGCAGTATGGTTTGATTGCTCTCAAGCCTCAGGGCTGGGTTGGTTCGGGGGCCTAGTTAGGGAATCATCGGTCTGCGTCTGTGTCTCCTCCCCTGCACGTGGCCTGGTCTACGAGCCTCTCTGTATGTTTTGAGATACTGAACCATGAATCTACCTCTGGTTCTTGATTATTTCTTCCCTTCTTGCCACTGGATGATGCTCCATCCCTCCAGGTCCCATTGATGGAACACTGCTCTGCTAGGTGTTTTCAGAACTATTTGCAGCTTTCTCTGCAAGGAGAGATTTTGGAAAAACAACACAGAAAGGAGGCCTAGTTCTAGAGTGTTGAAACAGCTGGATGCAGGGTTCCGCCCTGTACCCCCACCCTTGGTCCTCCCCTGGTAGGGGAGGAGGGTGCAGGTGGGAGGCCCAGCCGTGTGGGCTCCGTGTGGTAGAGGCAAGGCAGAGGCTCAGGGCAGGGGAGGCAGGGGGCTTGGGAGTCAGTACCTTCTCTTCAACTGGGCTCTGTCCAGTGTGGGCAGACGGAAAGAAGCACCCTGCTTCCAAGAAATGAGGGTTTTGTGGCTTGCCTGAGCCTCAGTGGGTGACTTCAGGGCAGAGGCCACAGATGGGCAACAGACGTACCTGGTGTCACCCGAGCCCATTCCATGCTTCGGGTCTGTGCCCTCCTGCTCTCCTGCTTAACCCTGAGCGGTTGCTGGGTGAGCCCTCCATCAGTGCCAGGTCCCTGGCCTTCTGCCAGCCCTGCTCTCCCGAGCTGGTGTGCTCTGTTGCTCCTGCCAGACAGTGGAGGCTGCTGGAGGCGCCTTCCCCTCCCCGTCCCTCCCTCCCCCGGCTCTCCCTGGGCTGCTTCTCCTGGTCTCCCCTGCAGGTTGCCAAGGGGCCTGCTTGCTGTCAGATGCTGGGTCGGCTCCTGGCAGACGTTGCCACAGCAGCCCCTTCTTGTCCAGGTCCTCCTCCCTCTGTGCCGTGTTGCCACCCAGCTGCTGGCAGCCTCTGTGCAGTTAGCTTGAGCCCATTCCCTATGGCAGAAACATGGGGGTGAGGCTGCTGTGTCCCCCTCCAGCTTGTCATTGTGGCTGTATCTTTGGCTTCCAAACAGAGCTGGGTCATCATGGGTCGTTTGGGCATTTTCTGGGCATCATCAGAATCACAGAGGCCTCTGGTGTCTGCACGTGGGCATGGTGGTGTCAGGGGCAAAGGTTCATTCTGACTGCAGCCTGCTCCGGCTTGGCCCAGTCCCCTGCCCAGGGCGCAACAAAGCGGCCCAGCCCCAGAGACCCGAGTGCAGGACCCATGCCCCCACCCAGGTCAGAGCACTGTTTCTCTGTGCTTAGGTTTCTCCCATGTCCGAGATGTTCAAGGCATTTTCTTATACAGTCTCCCTGGTTCCATCCTTCCTGGCATCCCCAGTTCACAGACAGTGAAGCCGAGGTTTAGCTTGCTACGGTGACTTGCCGAAGTTTCAGGCTTGCAAGGAGCAGAATCTCCACAGGGAGCCCAGGACTCCCTGGCAGGTCACACAGGATTAATCATGGGTCCCTCAACCTCATCTTTGGTGGGTTTGTGGGGTTTGCTCTCTGGCAGCTGAAGGTTGCCTAGGGCCCCTTCCTCCGGGAAACCCAGCGTCTGTCCATGGTGCTGAAGTTCATGGCGGTCTCTCTTCCTTGTCCTTACCTTTGCTGGGGCGAGGGCTGGGGGAGAGCGTGTCTCTCAGGTCTCCTGAAGGGTGGTCTCTTGAAGCTTGCCAGACTCTGGACTTGGACATCACTGTGTGATCTCCACCTCTCCGAAGGACCGAGGCCGAGCCTGGAAACTGTGGCCCCAGGGCCCAGCATCTCCTCCAGCCTTGAGAGCAGGCTCCTAGCCAGTGACCACGTCAGTATTCTCGGAAACACCCGGGTTCCGGAAAAGCAAAGAGCACAGAGGCCCTGCTGCCTGCCAGCTGCCAGCGCCGCTGACTCTGGCGGCTTAATGGACTAAGAGGTTTGGGAGCAGGGAGGCTGCCTGGCAGGGGAGAGAGGGAGAAGGGCTTCCAGGAGAGTGGGGAAGTGCAGGCAGTCTGTTGAGGGAGCTTTCCAGCTGGATCTCAGAGGGGGCCCCCAAGCCCCCCAGACAGTGACCATCTCCCCCTCCACTAACTGATGGATGTGCTGTTTGGAGCCACTCTCCAGGGAAAAGGCCACACTTGACACTGTGGCCTGAAAGGGCAGAGATAGAGGTGGGCTGGGGGCCTCCAAGACTATCCAGGCAGGCCAGGCCTCTGCCTTTGCTGCACTCTCGTCCTCTTTCCTTCTGCCACCCTCTTCTTTCCTTCTCCCTCTTTCGTCCCTCCCTCCCTCCTTCTGTCCCTCCCTCCCTCCCTCCCTCCCTCCCTCCCTCTTTACTCCCTCCTCCCCACCACTGCTGTTTCCTGAGCTCATTTTTTATCTCTCTGATTCTCTCCATCTTGTCCTATGCCTCTCCCAGCTCACCTTGAAAACAGTTCATGGCAGTGCTGTGCATGGCCAGCCCCTCGTGGGGGATCATGGCAGCGCTGCCTGGTCCCTCCCTGAGAAGGGGCTGTGGAGGGCTTTGCCAGTCGACTCTCATCTCTAAAGGCCACAAGTAAACCTCTTTCTCTGAGGGGCAGCGCCTCTCTGGTGGGATGCTCCGGTTGTGGACGCCCTTATCTCCATATAAATGGGCCAATTTTCTGCCTGTACAGACAGGAAGCTAAATCAAGGAAGCCAAGCTTAAGAGCTGCCTAAATTACCTTGTCTCATATGGAGAGGAAGCGGCCAGGGTGGGATGGGAGTGGGGGAAGGTGGGCATGTGCCTTCCGTAGCAGTGTCTGCAGAGTCCACACACAGAGAAAGCCGGGATGTGCACGCTGCATTGATTACAGATCTAACCTGACGAACGCAGTTCCATGGAATCTGAACTTAAGCGGAGAGCTGCTGCGCTGGGGCCTTGATGCAGCGGCTTTCCCTGGCTGGGGCTCTTCCCTGGCTGGGGCTCTTTCTTCTCTGGCTAGGGCCCTTCCCTGGCTGGGGCTCTTCCTGTGCACTTTACTTTTTGACTCTGGGACCACATCCTCCACCAGCAGCTCCTGGGTCTGTGCCCCAGCATGTAACACTGGTTAGACCCCCAAAGTCCATAGAAGCCTGATGATGGCTGAAGCAGATCCTGAGTTCACCAGCAGGCCTGCCGGAGTGGGCCCAGCTGAGCTTGCTGGTGGGGAAGTTTTGCTCTCACAAGAGCCTCACCTTGCCTCACCTGCAGGCTCCAGTGCTTCCTGCGGCATAGTCCCTGGGGACGAGGCTTGGCTCAGGCTGGCTTGGGGTTCCCCCTTTGGCTGGGCTTTGGGGCTGAGGCGTGAGCAGTGGCCCCGATGATGAGTGGGGTGACTGATCCCCAGCGTGGGTCAGGAGGTGGGTCTCAGGGCCATCCTGCCGCCCAGGACTCTGGATGTTCCTGGGGCCTCCATTGCCCTCACTGTCCCCCTTCTTTTCCAGGGGAGCAATGATGAGCTATCAGAGAATGAAGATGATCTGGAAGAGAAGTCGGAGAGTGAAGGCAGTGACTACTCCCCGAATAAAAAGAAGAAGAAGAAACTCAAGGAAAAGAAGGAGAAAAAAGCCAAGCGAAAAAAGAAGGAGGAGGATGAGGATGATAATGATGATGGATGCTTAAAGGTAACCACGGAGGCCTGGCTGGGGGGACAGAGCGACATCGCCATCGGAGGGGCCGAGCCTCCTGCCTGTCTGTTCTTTTTTTTTTTTTTTTTTAGATGAGTCTTGCTCTGTTGCCCAGGCTAGAGTGCAGTGGCTCATGCCTCAGCCTTCCAAGTAGCTGGGACTACAGGTGCACGTCACCCTGCCTGGCTAATTTTTGTATTTTTAGTAGAGATGGGGTTTTGCCATGTTGGCCAGGCTGGTCTTGAACTCCTGGCCTCAGGTGATCTGTTCGATTCGGCCTCCCAAAGTGCTGGGATTACAGGTGTGAGCCACTGCGCTGGCCTGTTCTCTGCTTTCTGACCTGAGAGCCTGAGTCAGAAGGGCCAGAGCGTCCTTTCCCACCTGACCCGCAGATGGAGCTGTGAGTGCGTGTGCTCACGTGTGTGCATGTGTGCACACACAGAAAGGATGGATGAAATTTAGGGCTCAGTGGCGGATCGTGCTGCATCTTGCTGATGTACTGGGTGCTCTGCCAACAGCTTGCCCGCACGAGTGAGCAGCTATTTCTGGGGAGAGTGATAGATAGTACGAGCTCAAGTTTAGTGTCAGGAGCCTCTTGCTTGGAGCAATTTGGGAAAATAAAACAACAAATGGAGTCCTTGCCACAAGAAGTGCTGGACAGCTTTGTTTATGGTAGAAAGGGAACTTGTGTCCTGAAATCCTGCCCCGGTGGGCATTCCCAGAGTCTCCTACTGGAGGTGGGGCAGAGCAGGTACAGCGATAGGCCAGCTCTCGCCTGGGCCCAGCGTCCCCAGGAACATGGAAAGTGACGTGAAGCAAGCCAGGCCTTTATGGCCATGCTGAGGTGCTCCGGGGTCTCCGAAGTTGTACCGTGGGGCTCCTTGGGAAGGGGGAGAGGCCAGGGGTGAGGCTGGTGGACAGGCAGTGGATGAATGACAGTGCCAACCAGGAACACTGCGCTCGCCCCCTTTGTTCTTTTACGAGACATCAAGGCTCAGTTTGGGCTGGCTGTTAATTTAAAGATAAACGCTCTGTAAATATTAGTAGAGCTGCCGTTGGGTAAGGCAGAAATCATGAATGTGCAAGACTGAAGTTGGGAGGTGCCGAAGGAGGAACGGCTTTTCCTGGTGGTGTCCTGACACCCGGGGTGATTCTGTGAGTCAGTGGGGTGTTGTGAGTCACCGGAGACTGATAATCGCCGTGGGGCTGACAGTTCCGAAAGCTTCACGTAAGGGAGTGACTCAGGGTCACCCCGTAACAGTATTATCCCCTCTCTCACCTGCTGCTCCGCTGTCCTGGGTGGGGGGCCAAGGGGCCCGTGTGCCATCAGGAATGGCCGTGTGTGTCCATGGGGGCAGTTCAGCCACGGAGGGGGCCCTGTGTGGGGACTTCCCTGAGCTGTCACAGAACAGGAGTCAAGAATGGGTTCTGGAGCCCTCCCGCAGCCTGGACAGGCAGGCTGCTTCTCAGTGCTGGTTCTGGCAGCCTTCTGTTGCAGGAGCAGAAGCCCAGCTCCGGGGCATAGGCAATGGAGGGAGGGGCGGGATCAGGGCCCTGAGAACTGAGAGGCAAGGGGCCTCGGGACTGTGGGACCCAGTGGTGTTATCGGAGGCTGTTTCTTTGCATCTTTCACTCTGCCTCTGCTGTGTCAGTGCTGGGCTCAGGCCAGGCACCCTCGTGGCTGCCGCTCTCGTGGCTGAGAATGGGTGCAGCAGCAGCTCAGGGCATCTTGGCCCCTCCAGCAGGAGGGAGAGCAGGCCTCTCCCGTCCAGGTGTGTAAGCAGGAGACCAGCATTCCCCCTGACTGGACTAGCTTGAGACCTGACTGGCCTGACCAGAGACTTTGGCCTAGGGGTGGTGGGTGTGCTGATTGGCTTAATGTATCAGGTTGGGTGGCGGCAGCTCAGGGCTGCCTGGAAGAAGTGGGGAGGGAGGCAGGTGGGTTGGGTGCTAACAATTGCTAACACATTTTGACACACCCTGTTCCAAGTGTAAGCTTACCCTGTTCCAAGTGTAAACTCATTCTGTTCTGCAAGGCAGGTGGTGCCATCATCTCCATTTTATAGGTGGGGAAACTGAGGCAGAAAAGTTCAGTAACTTGTCCACCTCTCACCACTGGTATGTGGCAGAGCCAGGATCAGAACCAGCCCATGCCCATAGCCAGCACGTCCCTTTCTGAGCCCAGCCAGCCTGTGCTGCCTGGTCACCTGACCCCTGGGCTAGCTCTCCTGAGAACTCACTGTGCCCCTGGGATGTCCCCCTACCCCAGGCCTCAGCAGTCGGACCTTCTCAGGGCTCTGCCCGCAGCTGGACGCACTTCCCTTTCGCTGGAACCTGGCAGTGGCCTGCCCTTCCCAGGGGCTGACATGGCTTTACCTGGGCACCCTGGGGAGGCCTCATGGCCTTTTTTTTTTTTTTGAGATGGAGTCTCCCTCTGTCACCCCCACTGGAGTGCAGTGGTGCGATCTTGGCTCACTGCAACCTCTGCCTCAAGTGATTCTCCTGCCTCAGGCTCCCAAATAGCTGGGATTACAGGCGTGCACCACCACGCCCAGCTACTTTTTGTATTTTAGTAGAGACGGGGTTTCACCATGTTGGCGAGGCTGGTCTGAAACTCCTGACCTCAAGTGATCTGTCTGCCCTGGCCTCCCAAAGTGTTGATTACAGACATGAGCCACTGCCCCTGGTATGGAGGCCTCATGTCTTTCTTTTCTTTTCTTTTTTTTTTTTTTTGAAACGGAGTCTCACTCTTGTTGCCCAGGCTGGAGTGCAATGGCGTGATCTTGGCTCACTGCAACCTCTGCCTGCTGGGTTAAAGTGATTCTCCCGCCTCAGCCTCCCGAGTAGCTTGGATTACAGGCATGAGCCACCAAGCCCAGCTAATTTTTTTTTTTATTTATTTTTATTTTTTTTATTTTTATTTTTTTGAAAGAAAGAAAAAGAGAGGAAAGAAAGTGAGAGTGAAAGAAAGAAAAAGAATGTATGAGAGAAAGAGGAAGAAAAAGAGGGAGAGAGAACAGGATTCTTGTTCTACTACCCAGGCTAGAATGCAGTCTAAAAATGGGTATTAAAGTTTTATATGAAGCTCTAGAAAGGCAAAGCTAATCTACGGTGACAGAAATCAGAACCGTGATTTCAGCCCTTAAATGTTGGAAACAAATGCAAATTCAGCCCTCTGTATCCACAGAA
Organism: Cacajao melanocephalus; assembly: GCA_963573385.1. Lineage (NCBI taxonomy): Eukaryota > Metazoa > Chordata > Mammalia > Primates > Pitheciidae > Cacajao > Cacajao melanocephalus. Next base: position 34,127 of record CAUYLG010008547.1, on the reverse strand, counting down.
GATGGTGCCAGGACCCCACATGGGTATCAAAATCCGCAGATGCTTAAGTCCCTAGTTGGCCCTCTCTCTCTGTGCAACCTGTGGGTATAAAGGATCAACTGTATATTTTAAAATAAGAGTAAATTTCAAATATCTTACCATAAAAACCAGGTATGTAAGCAAGTTGATGGATATATTAGCTTGATTTAATTATCTCCATTGTACACATATGTCAAAACATCACATTGTACCCATTAATGTATAAAATTATGATTTGTCAGTTAAAATATTAATTAAAAATTTAAAAAATTTCTTTGTATTGAGTGTTTTTTTTTTTTTTTTTTTTTTTTTGTGATGAAATATTGCTTTGTTGCCCAGGTGGGAGTGCAGTGGTGCAATCTCAGCGCACGGCAACCTCTGCCTCCCAGATTCAAGAGATTCTCCTGCCTCAGCCTCCCAAGTAGCTGGGATTACAGGTGTGTGTCACCACACCTGGCTAATTTTTGTAATTTTAGTAGACACAGGGCTTCACCATGTTGGCTAGGCTGGTCTTGAACTCCTGACTTCAAGCGATCCACCCACCTCAGCCTTCCAAAGTGCTGGGATTACAAGCATAAGCCACCACGCCTGGCTATATTGAGATCTCATGTACACATAGTGGACTATACCAATCAGTATATGGTTTAATGAGTTACTGTGCATTTTAGACTACTAGAAATAGAATCTTTCATTATCTAGAATTTTTCCCTTGTGTCCCTACCCAGTCAATCTAGGTATGTTGGCAACTACAGTTCTGATTTCTATCACCATAGATTAGTTTTGCCTATTCTAGAACTTCATAAAGAACAACAATTTGGAAGGAGAACTTGAAACTACATTTTAATAAAAAAAAATTTCTATTTTTAAATGTTGGAAACCAATACAAATTTTCATGAAACAATGTGCAGACCCAACAAAACACACAGGCTAAACTCAGCTCAACAGCAACACACACAACCACTTTGTGTCTGGTCTGCAGCATAAACTAAGAATACATTTTGCATAAGTTTATTAAAATTTCTTTCATGACTATTGGTTTTTATTCTTTAGCAACTAGCAGCACATTTCTTAGAACAGGAAGGGCAGGCTTATCTTCAGGGCAACAAGGAGAAAGGGAAACCGAAGCCCTCTCTGCAGCCAGCCTGGGGGAAAGGAAGCACAAGGGGAGGAATGGGAAGAGGCTAATTTGGAGAGGAAAGGAAAGCCAGGGGGACTATCCAGGAGGTATAACAAGGAAGAAAGAGAACACACGCTGCCGCTGTTTCAACTAAGCAGCAAGAAACCCCATCTTCCTACCACCTTAGAAGTATCCCACTGAAAAGAGACCCTGTATGATCTTTAGCACCCTCTCCAACTCTTGTCCATTGCTCCTTTCCTTGCTGGGGTCATTTTCTTTGCCTTCCCACCTTGTCACTCTGCTCCAGCCACATGGACTTTCTTGCTATTTGTTGTAGTTGCTGGTTGTTTGTTTGAGACAGACAGAGTCTCGCTCTGTTGGTCAGGATGGAGTGCAGTGGCGCGATCACAGTTTATTGCAACATCTGCTTTCCAGGTTCAAGTGATTCTGGTGCTCAGCCTCCCAAGAAGATGGGATTACAAGCATGCACAAGCATGCCCAGCTAATTTTTGTGTTTTTAGTAGAGATGAGATTTCACCTTGTTGGTCAGGCTGGTCTTGAACTCCTGGCCTCAAGCAATCTGCCCGCATTGGCCTCCCGATATGCTGGGATTATAGACGTAAGCCACCGTGCTTGGCCTCCTTGCTGTTTTATGAACATGTCAAGCACATGTCTGCCTCAGGGCCTTTGCACTGGCCAGGATGCTCTCTTCCCAGATAGCCTCATAACTTCCTCCTTCACCACCTTCCTGTCTACAGTCTATATCACTTTCTCAGGGGAAGCTTTGTCTGACCACCTTCTTTTAAAAATTTCAGCTAACACCTCTACCACTTTCTTTCTAGCTGTATTTTTCTCCACAGCACTTACCATCATCTAACCTACACGATGGTTTACTTCTTTATTTTCTGTCTTCCCTCACTTCTTCATAAGAATGTAAGCTACATGAAGTCAGGGGCATGGGGTAACTCTTTAGATATTTGTTCAATAAATAAGTGACTCAAGGAAGGAAGAAAGGAATGAATAAAGCAAGAAAGGAGGCAATGAAAACCCTTGCTACCTCTGAGATTGTTGTTAAAAGTGTTTAATAAACCGGGACTGGCTAAGAAATTTTATCATTTCTAATTATTTTGCAAAATTGTATTGCTTTTGGGAAGTAAAAATTTAAAAAGCAAACTAATGATAATCCTAAGGACCAGCACAACCCTGACTATTGTTATTACGTTAAGAAACCAGATGTGTGGGAGGATACATTTTTATTTATAAACACGTAAATGGGCCTTTGAGTTTAGTAATAATTAAGTTTCCAGTAGAGTTGAAGTAAAGACAACAAGTCCACCTTTTCCTGGTACATTTCTTCCTACTTTAATTCATTTTAAGAAGTAGGTCAGGAATAAATGATTAAGTAACAAAACAGTATGTGCCCAATGCTACTAAATCTTGGGGAACAATGATCAGCAGCAATGAACATATAAAATGACTCCAATCCCAGAATTTTGTTTGTTTGTTTGTTTTTTACCGACAATGAGTACAACCAGGTCTAGGTGGCTGGAGAAGTAGGGGCTGAGCTGGTTTTGTAGGTCTGCATGGGATTTTTGACATCAGGTAAAGGTCACTCCTCTGAGACACAGAAGTAAAGAACTTTACCACCAGTAGCTTTCCACTCTAGGAAAAAAATAGGCTCCAACCTAAGCTGTGATTAAGAATTAAGTCAGGTCCTGTGATTGGTCAATGCTGGATTAGACCAAGTGTGTCCAGGCTGCCAATTCGCCCCTGCAGATGGCACTGCATGCGAAGTATATGGAAGGCTGCGGGTAACGTGGGAATCGAGGGCCACAAGCCCACATTTGTCAGCATGGAGCTGGTGGAATATTGTGATCTGCCTGCATTTTAGCAAGCTTGAGAATAAGCTTATAGCAGAGATAAGACTCATAGAGAAAGAAAAGACAGAAATTAAGTGTAGTTCCTGGTAATCCATATGCCTTTTACCCTTGTTCAGTTTTTCCTCCTTAATGCCTTTCCATTTTCGGTCAACTCATGTCTGTCTCTCTCTTACTGATCTGACAGTCACATATACACACTGTTTTTTCGTCTTTGAGGTATTTTGGGATAGGAAAGGTAATAGGAGAAAAAAAAGAGTAGGGTAAACAAATACATTTCATGGATTACAATTTAGTAAGTTTTAATGCTAAATTTCAGAATTTTCCAAATGTGAAAATCTACAGAATTTTACAATGCAATGTCAACACAATTAGGTCCCAAGAAATAATTAAGGTAAACTACATGCTCTTTTTCTCCTCCCCAGTTCTGGTAACTCTATAGTCTTCAACTACTTGAGAAGGTGTGAGGATCATTTTTTATCTGTTTGAACATGGAAGCTCACATTTCAGCTACCATCAAGGTGATCTCCTTATCCGTTGCTGACACCTTTCTTCCCCACCTCAACAAGTCACAGATCACTTCAAGGAGAAAATTTCAAGAGGCTATTAAACACTGGCATGGATACCCAGAGCAGAGATGTTATCGTCTCTAGGGACCTTTAGGAACAGCTGATTATCCTGGATAGGCAGAGTTACACCTAATTCAGTCTATCAAAAACTACTGGGTGCTGCAAAGTCAGCAAAGCATTGTGGGAATACCAAAAAGGTGAGCAGGCACAGCAGCTCCCCCTGAATAACCTGAAAGGGCTTGATCTGGACTGCTTCTGAGAAAGGCAAGTTTAGGTTTGGTTTCCACTGAATAGGCACAATGCTGGCCCAAGCTATGTTTAACAGGGACTTTGTGGGGCTGCTTTCCATCCTAAGATGACACAATCTTAGAATCAGTTCTTAGCAATCACTTAACCCAGTGATTCTCAGTCCTGACTGGACATTCGTATTTGCTGGAAGGACTTAAAAAAAAAATAAAGATGCCTGGGCCTATGCCAGTCCATTATCTTCTCCTCATCTTCACTCTTTCTTTCTTTTTTTTTTTTTAGACAAAGTCTTGCTCTGTTGCCCAGGCTGGAGTGCAGTGGCTCACTGCAACCTCTGCCTCCTGGGTTCAAGCAGTTCTCCTGCCTCAGCCTCCTGAGTAGCTGGGATTACAGGCATGAGCCACCATGCCGGCTAATTTTTGTATTTTTAGTAGAGACAGGGTTTTGCCATGTTGGCTATGCTGGTCTCGAACTCCTGGCCTCAAATGATCCGCCCACCTCGGCCTCCCAAAGTGCTGAGATTACGGGCAGGAGTCACTGAGCCTGGTCCACACTTTCACTCTTGAAAACAATTGTATTCTGGAGGACTATGAGGGAGGGGACAGGTCTTTTTCACAATCTAGGGAACATTCAGGACTTTATCCTCAGAATAAATCCAATTTATTAATAATTAAACAGAATCTCTTTGGGTATTTTTTTCCCCTAAACTCCCAGGCAACGCAAATGAGATGGAATTATACATTAGTAGCTGAGAACCACTGGTCCCATGTAACCCCCTCATTTTATACATAGAAAAATTAAGGTCCAAATAACTTAGTTTACATCTGAACCTGCCCAAGATCACATGCCTGGTTAGTGGCAGAGCTTGGCTTAAAACCATGATCTCCATTAATTTACAAATCCAATAAGCATCTATCAAGGACATTCTAGGGTTGTTGGCCCACCACCTAGTTGCCACTCAAGAATACAGTAAGTCAAAGCTGGTTGATAGCTAAGGATATCCTAGCCTGATCTTGATTCAAGTTAAAAGGTAAGAGTATGGCGTGATGGTTCTGGCCTTCTCTCTTATACTTTTCTTCCAAATAGTGGTATGTGATTCAGACCTCTGGAAATTTTGAGGAATCCTTTGATCTGGGTAAAATCCATCACTACCTCTGACCCACTCTCCTATTTACTAGTTCCAGGGGGCCCTCCACTTACCCAGATCAAATGTGCAGCACAAAAGACAGGACGGGACAGGAGCTGGGGGCTCTAGTGCACTTCACTGAAACCTTGGTCACTGGGGCTGAGAGAGCTTGCTCCTTGGCCCTACATATAGAAGAAGAAAAGGAAGTTAATTCAGCAGTTACTGGTGTTTTGAAAGAGGCTGTGTCCAAAATATTTCTTAACGCTGTCCTTTCATTCCTAATACCAACCTCCTCCCTTCCAAGGCACAGCTACTGCTATCACAGTGGCTTACACGGGATAGGCTAATTATATATAATTACATCTTCTTCCTAAGGGTGAACTGGTAGGGTATGAGAAAAGATATAGTTCAATTTTTGAACTCAACCATTCCTATATGTAGCAATTCATGAATACAGGTTTGCGTATGAGAAATTGTGTCCTGAATGGGGCATCCTCAGTCGTCGAAGCAAATCCTCTTAAAGCACTTGCTTTGAAAAGAGCAAGAAAAATAGAAAAATAAGAGACAATGTTCAAGATAAGAGTTGATCTTGATGCATTAAAAACTTAATTGGGCTAATATGTCTTTAGTCTTTTACAAATAATACAATTATTACTTCCCATTCACAGAATACTTACTTGAGGGGCCATGTGTTTATTCCATTGGAAAGTAAATTAAGTCATATCCACTCAGTTTGTGAATTTACCCACATCTTGCTTCACTTCCCTTTCCCTCCATCTACCTATGCTCTGATTCACTGGCCCATTCTAAAGCAAGCTCTCATAACCTACCTCCTAATTCACTGGACCATTCTGAAGCAAGCTCTCATAACCTGGGCACCAGGAATCCTCTGAAAGGTGTACAACATTTTGAATGGGTGTGCATTTTTTTTCCCCTGGGGATAAAGTCCCTAGTGTTCCCAGATTTTGAAAGAGACCTGTCTCCTCCCTCATAGTCCTCTAGAGTAGCTTTCAAGGGTGAAGGTGGGGAGAAGATAATGATGTTGATATTTGGTGGTACCTACAATAAAGCATTTTATGAAGTTGGTCCTGCAACTAGCCTTCAAAAGAAGGATTAAAAGAGGTCATGAAATTTGATCTAGCCTCCAAAAGATAAGGCATACTTTGAAAGGCACAAAATGATTCAATTTATCCATGCTGACTGCGTATTCTTTTGTGTAAGATTTCACTAGTTTGAAACCAAAAGAAAGGAAATCATCATCTCATTTTTCTTGATTTTTAACTTTATTAACTCAATGGTAATGAGAACACCTGGGAATATGGACGTTCTTCCTATTTATCATGATTTCCCTAGAAAACTCTTTCACTTGGGTTACTAAAATGCGGACTACCTGCAACGGTAGAAAAATTAAGATGCCAGGGGCACACGTGTTATTTAGAATGCAATGAAAACTCAACTGATTTTGATTGTCAATTAAATAGGCCGTGCACACCTGCATCTGCACCTCACAAGTCAATCCATTGGTCGTTAGAAACGTCCTCAGTCTTCCAGTCTTCAGTTCTTAGCAAAGCACCTCTACGCCAAAGGCACTGAAATACTTGTTGGATTAAGTCAATTCTTTTGGTTTCGCTCATAAATTAATGAGGAACGTGTAACTCTGTATAGTTTCAGAGTAGTTAAAGAGAGAGAGAGAGAAAAGAAATGCTACGTAACAGAATTGGGGCTTCAGGTGTTACCTAATAGACTAGAAAGCTTTCCAACAGTGCACTTAAGATATGAGCCATAGCAACCTTACCTGGGAATTCTTCACCCTGAGTTTCTCTCTAATGCAAATTAGTTTGAATTTCTCTCTCCTCCCTCCTGTCCCCTGCCTGAAAGTCTCCTGATACAAAGCAATACTACAGTTATTAGAAGGAATGCCTGGCAAAAATACATTTTAAATTTCATTTTCAAAAAGGTTGATACTTCCTAATGCATACTCCGAATTCCGCTGCATTTCTATGCTGTAAATTCCTAAACTTTAGATAATACATTTTTATATCTAGTGCACATTGTTCAGTTTTCAGACAGGAAAAAGCTAAATCACAGCATGTCCCCGCAAAGGGTTGCTTTTTGTTGTTGTTCTAAAAGTCTCCATGAATGCTGTTTAAATTCTAGACTCCACAGTACTCATTGAAGCTAGGAAAGGAATCTTGACCACACCACAGCGTATCTGACTGAGGCTTTCTTCGCAGCTAGCAGATCAGATCCTTGCAGCTGTTTCTTCTGTAGGTCTCTGAGCTCACTGAGAACGTCCAGCACGCCTTCCCGGCGGGGCCTGGCCCAGGTGCGCACTGGATGAGGCCGAGTCAACTAAGTCAACTGGTTCCCGATCAACTAAATCTTTCCCAAAAATAAATACTGCCGCGAGTTTCCAGAGTCCAGCGTGTCAGAGCCTCTATGACGGCAGAGCACCTGCCGCGATACCTGAATAGTGGGGTCCTCCCTACAGGATGCCAGTACCAAATTTTAAGGTTGTCAGGCTCTGAGCAGTCCCTTCGTGAGCGAAGTGGGGGGCCGGGGGTTCGAGCCTCGCCCGGCGCTGAGCGGAGGGTCCAGTCTCGGGACCACAGCCCCGCTCCCCGGGAGCTCCGGGCGGCCAAAGCAGGACACAGGCGGAGCCAGGGCCGGTCTCCGGAGAGAGGCCCAGAGGCATGACCGAGGGCTTAGTTTTGTGTAATTCGATTTGGATACCAACAGGCCAGACCCAAAGAGTCGGGTGCCGGCCACCGCAGGGCCAGAGGAGGGTGTTTCGGAAGCAGAGCCAGGGCGCGCGGGAAGAGAGGAAAACCAAACTGGAAACGGCAAAGGGCTAGATGAGCACCGAGGGGACCCGAGGAGGCAAACGTGAAGTGAACACGGCGTGTAGAGCTGCAGAGGGCGAGGGGACGAGGGTGCAAAGGAGAGCGCTTCGTGAGACTGTCTACTTCCCTGCGCAGAGGCCGGCAGAGGGCGGGTGGGCCAGCGCTGTCGCCCGCTCGTTTAGCCCGGGAGAGAAGGGAGAGGCGGTGACAGCCAGGACCCCTGCTGGGGTGGGCCCGCGGGCCTCAGCCCAGCCCCCTCCCGAGGGACCGCCACCCCCGGCCCCGCGGCCTCCCGCGCGCACTCACCGGCCCCGGCTGCCCTGGGCGGAGCCGCCCCGCCGCGCTCCCCAGCCGCTGCCGCCTCCACGCGCGCTGTCTCCAGGTGCGGCTCTCGGAGGAGGCGCCGCAGGCACAGCCGGCCGCACCCCGGGCCTCCGGGTAACCCGAGCCCGCCCCGCCCCGCCAGGGCCAGGCCCCGGCCCCGGCCCCGGCCCTCGGCCATCCTCTGCGCTGGGACGCCGGGGCGCGGGCATCCCTGCCCCCTAGGGGTCTCTTCCCAAACACCTAGAACTTTCCAGAGTGTGCTTGGGATTTAACACCTTGGTCGTCCAGCCCCGCACATGTACTCAGAGGACACAGACTTCCTTCCCCTACAGCCCAGGAGTTTCTCCGGGTGGCATTCGTGTCGCCCTGAGGTGGCACGTCAGTAGAGGTTCGAGGCTGAAGCAAGCACAATAACCAAGGGATAGCGTTCAAGTGGAAAACATTACGTATTATGATTTTAAAATAAACAAAACCCTGACTTAGCTTTTCAATTACAATTATTACAGAGACTCAGATTCGTACAGGAACGTTCGAAAACAGGAAATCCTGAAGACAATGTGAATTTTTTTTTTTTTTAATTTTCAAAAGGCTTTGATGAACTGCCTTCGGTTAACACTATTTGCAAATATTGACTACTTATAGCACAACGAGGCAATGCATATGGATTCTTTTCCGGGGATTTAAGTTAGCATTTACAAAACAATTTCAGTTTTTTATTACTTAGAATAGGGTAACATGTTACCCCAAGGTGGGAGATCTCACACACACACACACACACACACACACACACACACACACACGGAAATAGTTTGTTTTGCTTCTAACAATTGGGATACAAGAGGGCACCACAGCCAGAGTGCCGAGATCAACAGGGTGAGGGATAGAAAATGGTTTCAAATACACACTTCCCTCTGGCTTTATATCTTAGCAAGGATTATAGTTGGTTCATTAAGAGCATCTTTTTTTGCTTTGTGCATTTCTGCGCGTGCACACTGTACTGACACATTCTGCCAAGGAGACCCCCCACCTCCAGAAACGAGGCCAGTCCTTCGGCTTGGAGCGCTGGTGCTGTTCTTCATCCGAGAGGAAGGGCTGGAGATTCCCTCTGTACTCCACACGAGGGCGCTCTTTTCAAGGGCACGAGACCACTCTCCGCATCCCGATTTGAAGAAAACAAATTTGCTTTTCTCCACGCTTTTGAACATCTCTAAACAAATCTTAAAAGGATGAGTTGCTAAGGAGGCGTTGGGCTCCTGGGACATGTATTTCTGGTGTCCTTCATTTCCCACTTGGCCTTTGCCGTCCTGTGAAATTATTTTGTCATATACATGTCTGCAGCCCAGTTCTTCTGGGCATAGGAATCACCTGCGGATCCCGTTAAAAATGCAGATTCTGATTCAGTAGGTCTGGGATGGGGTCTGAGATATGCATGTCTAACAGGCCCGTAGGTGATCCTGATAGGCTACTGGAGGACCAAACTTTGAGTAGCAACAGTGTAGACAGATGATAAACTGCTTTTGCAAGTAGCAGCAGGTACCGACTATACTATCACAACAGTAGTAATGTTGCTAACACCTGTTCAGTGTTTACATGTAGTAGGCACTGTTCTGAGCACTTTACATGTATTTACTTGTATAGATACTGCTATTATTTCTAGTTTAGAGATGAGTTTGCTTTTAATATGCATCTTCCCCACCCCCTACCCCCTTCCCATCCTTGCTGGCTTAATTTCATTTCTTTGGTATTAGAATATTAGGGAGAGCATCATCAGGAAGAACAGCTAGTGGATGCTGGGCTTAATACCTAAGGTGATGGTTGACCCGTGCAGCAAACCACTGGCACACATTTACATATGTAATGAATCTGCACATCCTGCACATGTACTCTATAACTTAAAATAAAAGCTGATTAAAAAAAAAGACTGTTAAAAAAAGCATATTAAAAAGATTAAAAAGGTATACTCAGAGAATTGCCTTCCCTCCTTTATTCCATCCATTCTACCCAATTCTTTGTGAGTAAACAACTTCATGATTTCTCATCTATTCTTCTCGTGTTTTTGTAAAGCCACACAGATTTTTTTTTTTTTTTACGTGTTCTTGTTTCCCTTCCTCTCCTCTCCTTTTTTGAGACAGAAGTCTCTCTCTGCCACCCAGGTTGGAGTGCCATGGCACAATTATGGCTCACTGAAGCTTCCAATTCCTGGGCTCAAGCAGTCCTTCCTCCTCAGCCTCCTAAAGTGCTAGGATTACAGGCATGAGCTACCGTGCCTGACCTCCCCGTTTTTCTTACAGAAAAGGTGGCATTCTTCAAATGCTCTTTTACACTTAGCTCTTTCTACTTACCAGTATCTTTGGAAATCACTCCACATTACTTCACAGAGATCTTCCTCCTTTTTTTTTTTTTTAAATTAACAGCTATACAGTAGTATGTTGCATGTATGTACCATAGTATGTTCAAATACTCTTCTATGTTTGGATAGTTACGTATTATACAATATTTTGTGGTTACAAATAATGCTGCAATTAATAACTTTGAGCATGTACCTTTTCATATTTTTGGAAGTGTATCTTTAGGATAAATTCCTGGAAGTGGGATCAAGTGTTTGCTGGGTCAAAAGGTAAATGCATGTGTAGTTTTCTTAGCTATTGCCGTAATCCTTTCCTCAGGACTTATGTCATTTTGCATTCCTACGAGCAATTTATGAGAAGGCCTATGTTTCACAGCCTTTCCAAGCTTATATTGTAAAGCTTTTGAATTTTGCCAGTTTGATGGGTTAGAAGTGGTATCTCAGTGGGGCTTCTTTTATACCTCTATTATAATGAGTGGTATTAAACAACTTTTTTATGTTGAAGGGCCATTTTTTATGTTGATTTTCCTGAATTATCTATTCCTATCTTTCACTCATTTTTCTATATAATTTTTGGTCTATGTTTACCTTTGATTTAAAAAATCTTCGTATATTAGGAATATTAGCTCTTTATCTGTGATATATGTTACAAATATACTCTCCCAATTTCTCATTTGTATTTTGTCTTGAAAGCATTGTTTTTGCTGATAGAACTGTACTTATTTTTGAAGACACACACATATATTTTTACTTAATTCTTATAATAGTTTCATGAGTAGCTATTATTTCTCTCAGATTACACACAGACAGGCTAATGTTAACTGACTTGCCCAAGCATGACGCTAATAAGTAGCATAGTATAAGTTTTTTTTATAAATACTTATGGATATATTTATTATTTTAATAACTGTTAATTTTTCAAATCCCACGTGGCAGACATTGAGACTGTACTGGTAAATTGCTTGCGTGGAATTTACAGCTTAACAGAGGAGGAGAGACCAGAGTTTGGTTAATCACACTAATAAGACTACCAACTTGGATAAATGCTCTAAAGGCAAATCCAGAAGTATGAGCACATTTAAATGAGAAAACCCAATCCAGATCAGGAAGGGGTGGGGTGTCAAACATTAGGAGTCAATTAGATAAAGGGGTGGAGGTAGGGTGTAGAGGAGCCAGCACCTGCAGACAACATGGTGCAAGTGACATGGCACATTGGAAAGACAGAAATGAGCCTGAAGAGGGCCCCGGTGGGTGGAGCACAAAGGGTAGAGTGGCATAAGATAAAGCTGGAGAGGAAGGCAGGGCCAGATCAACTCAGCCCTGGCAGGTCATGTTAAGAATTTTGGTTTTTGTCCTAAGAGCAATGTGAACTTCTTTTTTTTTTTTTTTTTTGAGACAGAGTCTCACTCCATCAACCAGGCTGGAGTGCAGTGGTGCCATCTTGGCTCACTGCAAACTCTTGCCTTCCAGGTTCAAGTGATTCTCCTGCCTCAGCTTCCTGAGTAGCTGGGATTACAGGTGCCCGCCACCACGCCTGGCTAATTTCTGTATTTTTAGTAGAGATGGGGTTTCACCATGTTGGCCAGGCTGGTCTCAAATTCCTGACCTTAAGTGATTTGCTCGCCTCAGCCTCCTAAAGTGTTGGGATTGCAGGCATGAGTCACTGCGTAGGGTCAACATGAAGTCTTTGAAGAGGTTGAGCAGGGGATGACATGATCGTATTTGCACTTTGAAAAGATCCACCACATCACTGATTGCAAAATGGATCAGAAAGGACCAGAATGGATGCAGCAAGGGACCGAACGCTGGCTACTGTAGTAATTATTGTCAACAAGTAGACTGAGAAAACACAAACAGATCAGTAGGCAGAAAACTGGAAGAAGGAAAAGGCAAGGCCATCACTAGATGTTATGAGAATTAGAAAGTGGTGCCTCCTCCAGGGAAACCAAATTTTAAAAAGGGTTCTTTGTGTTTATCCTGCTTGAAGTTTGCTAAACTTTTTGGATCTGTAGATTTATAGGTCCTTTCAAATTCAGAGACTTCTAGTTATTAGCTCTTCAAATAAATAATAGGGAGTTCATCAGGTGTGTAAAGTTACCCATTTTATATGTATATTGAATGACATCTTTGATCCTTTGGTTTTTCTTTTTGAGACAGCGTCTCACTCTCACCCAGGCTTGAGTGCAGTGGCACAATCTTGGCTCACTGCAACCTTCACCTCCTGGGTTCGAGCAATTCTCATGCCTCAGCCTCCCTAGTAGCTGGGACTACAGGTACCCACCACCATGCCCAGCTAATTTTTTTTTCAGTAGAGACAGGGTTGCACCATGTTGGCCAGGCTAGTCTTGAACTCTTGACCTCAAGTGATCCTCCCATCTTGGCCTCCCAGATATCTTTGGTTTCTAATCCATCTTTTCTTGATGAAGTCTGGCAGTTCCAGATATTTATGATATTCATCAATTTTTCAATATTTATACAATAGCAACACTGCGATTTCTTTTCTCATTTTAAATATTCACGTTTGTACCTAATTTTGTATTTCTTATACTGAGGTCTTTTTTTCTTAGAGAGTCTACCAAATTGTGTAAGTTTCAAGCCCCCCAAACGTGGATCTGCCCCAATCCCAAGCAGCATGGGAGGTAATAATGACTTGGGGTGAGAGTGTCACCCAAGGAATAGTGTAACCAACACATTGTTTATCTCTGGCTTAGACAGCTCCTCAATATCTCTTTCAGCTGAGAATCAGGTCTGTTTTCTCGGTTTTAGAAGCTTGACTACCAGGGTAGCATGAGCAGGGCAGGGCAGATGTGCCATCAGAGGTATATAAACTATCAAATGCTGAGCATTTGTGTGCACTGAGTTTGAAACCGATCTAGTGGACTAACCTGTAGGTCAAAGTCTCACAGAAAGCTGGGCCCTGGAACTTGTGTCACAGGGCTGGCAACTGAGTGTCTGATCCATCCAAATGGAACACTTCAGTTGCCATGGCAATTGACAGAGCTATTTTGCTAAAATACTTACCTCAGTACCCAAAGTCTCTCCATTAGGAACTCATTCTTTTGGATCTTGAAACAATTCTGGAAGTTTAACACTACTTACTAAAATATAAATCCCTCAGGGAAAAGTTATATTATTATGTAATTGTTAATCATATTAACAATTTTTGTGAGATATGTAAATGCCTACCACCATAAGTAAATGCTTGCCCTTTCTCTCTCTCATATGATAGTTGGTTAGTTGGTAGGACTGGGGATGAAGGCTGGTTTTCATGGTGTGGGAATTTTAACAGATTTCTGGTTACACGAGGGTGTGTACTACTCCATTTTTCACGCTGCTGATAAAGACATACCTGAGACTGAGCAATTTACAAAAGAAAGTGATTTATTGGACTTACAGTTCCACATGGCTGGGGAAGCTTCATAATCATGGTGGAAGGTGAAAGGCACGTCTCACATGGCGACAGACAAGAGAAGAGAGTTTGTGCAGGGAAAATCCCCTTTTTAAAACCATCAAATCTCGAGGGACATATTCACTACCAAGATAATAGCATGGGAAAGACCTGTGCCCATGATTCAATTACCTCCCACTGGGTCCTTCCCACAACATGAGGGAGCTGTGGCAGTTATACTTCAAGATGAGATTTGGGTGGGGGCACAACCAAACCATATCAGAGTGTGTCTTAGGGAGAGACACCAAAAGACAGCTTTCCTTCTCTGCTGTTTCATCAAGCTCCACACATAAAAGGTGCTAGAAAATAAGTATTCTGTTACAGTTAGGAAATTTAGAGGCAGAGCAAAGAACCAACTTGAAATCACTGAAAGTATCAATATGAAAGAAATTATATGAATTAATAGTGATTGAGTTTCTTCTTTAGCCTTTAAGGAAGCTGTTTACTTTCTCTTGAGGTGATTGTAGCGATGTTAAAAAAGTGTCTGACTGGTCTCACTATGTCTGCTTTCTATGGTTGGTAACATTAAGGGGCTATTGTAATAACTTTGATGTAAGTTAGTTTACTTTTTCTAGTTTTATGATGCAATATTTCTTACACATATTTCTGTGCCTTTTTATTATTCACTTATATATCTCCATATATTTTTCTACCAGTACTCTCTCCATAAAAAGTTATATTTTCCAGACATTATCTTCTCTTTCCAGGCACTAGAATACAGTAAAAGGGCCACTGGAGAGTGGAGACACCCCCATTGTCCTTGCATGATCTCCCATGTCTATAAAGACAGCATCAGTTTACAGTCACGTTCGATTATTAAAAAAAACCTATAACAATTTGTTTTTAATAAACACCCAAAGGACTACATGAGAGAAACAGTAGTCATGGCAAAGCCTCTCACCTCTGAACTGGAATTCTTTTAATAACAACTGATTTTTTTTCTGAACAATACATATATGCATAGTCGCTTTCTGTCTTTATTACTATATTTTGTAGGTAAGCAGTTTGTAGTTAGTCTGGAGAAGTATGAAGCCTTAGTAAAATTATCATCAGACAATTCAAAAATATTCCTTAGCTGTCATCTCAGGACTACCTTTAAATTCCGGTCTCGCAGCTTCTCTTCTTCACTCACTCTAACGGTTCTCCACCCTCGGCCAGAGTGAAGTGACCCAAAGTCATCTGCTTTAAACCCTCTAATAGCTTCTCAATGAATGCCTCCTGGTCAAAGCTGAATTTTGTTAGAATGAGAAATTACTCCCCATCTGTCACTCCTGCAACATGGGCCCCTCCCCATCTTTTCAGGCTACTTCTTATAAGCCCCTCAAATCCAATGCTCTGCGTCTCCCCTGAGGAGCCAAGCTAGTTCCTGACTTTGTGTTTTTGCACATATACTTTTATTTTTAGAATATATCTTCCCACTGAGTCTGCCTGATACATTCTCCTTTTTCTTTTTGCTATATTTAGATCTTCACATGAGAATAGAGAGTAATACAATAAACAATTTTGTATGAATACAATTCATTTAAACCTTAACATTATTGTATTCTTTTTAAAAAAGAAATAGAGCTGAGATCTTCTGCATACACTTCTCTGATCTTATTCCTCTACCTGAGGTAGCCACTATCATGAATTTTTTAAACATTTTTTTTTTAGGGAGGATCTCACTCTCATTGCCCAGGCTAGAATGCAGTGGTGCAATCTCAACTCACTGCAACCTTGCTTCCCAGTCTCAGGTGATTCTCCTACCTCAGCCTCCTGAGTACTACAGGTGCATGCCACCATGCCTGGGTAATTTTTTGTAGTTTTAGTAAAAATGAGATTTCGCTATGTTGCCCAGGTTGGTCTCCAAATCCTGGGCTCATGCCTCAGCCTCCTAAAGTGCTGGGATATAAGTGTAAGCCACTACGCCTGGTCTGTCATTTTAATTATTAATAACTTGTCCTATTACCTTGGCTCACACTTAAATTAATAAATGTTTAAGAAGAGTTTTAAAAAACATTTGTTCATTGCTAGCATATAGAAATACAATGAACTTTTCAACTAGCAATAATTGTGCTTTGGGTAAATCTCACTGGCTATGATACTGCCGCTGCACAAAATTACAACTGATCTTTTAAAACTATTAATATTGTTTTTGATTGACAAATCATAATTGTACACATTTGTGGGGTTTGATGTTTTGATATATGTATACAATATGGCAGGATTAAATCAAGCTAATTAACATATCCATCACCTCACTTACCTATCATTTTTCATAGTAAGACATTGGAAATTTACTCTTATTTTGAAATATACAATAAATTATTATTGACTGTAGTCACTTTGCTGTGCAACAGATCTCAAAATTTCTTATTCTTGTCTATTTGATATTTTGTATCCTTGATCAACAACTCTCCATTCCCTTCTTCCCTACCCCCAGCCCCAGCCCCAGCCCCTGGTAACCATTGCTGTCTACTTTGTACTTGTAGGAGTTCAACTTTATTAGATTTCACATATAAGTGAGATCATGCAATGCTTGTCTGTGTCTGGCTTATTTTACTTAGCATAATGTTCTCCAGATTCATCCAAAAGTTGTCACAAATGACAGGATTTCCTTCCTTTTTAAGGCTGAATTGTGCATATATACCACATTTTCTTCTTTTATTTTTTGAGACAGAGTCTCACTCTGTCACTCACGCTGGAGTGTACTGGTGCCATCTTGGCTCACTGCAATCTCCACCTTCTGGATTCAAGTGATTCTTGTGCCTCAGCCTCCTGGGTAGCTGGGATCACAGGCACCTGCCACCATGCCCCACTAGTTTTTGTAGTTTTAGTAGAAACAGGGTTTCACTATGTTGGCCAGGCTGGTCTCGAACTCCTGGCCTCAAGTGATCTGTCTGCCTAGGCCTCCCAAATTACTGGGATTACAGGTGTGAGCCACTGCTCCTGGCCCCACATTTTCTTTATCCATTCATCCACTTCTGGACACTTGGGTTGATTCCATGTCTTGGCTATTGTGAACAGTGCTACAATGAACATGGGAGTGCAGATGTTCCTTCAACATAATGATTTCAGTTCCTTTCCATATAAACCCAGAAGTATTACTTGGTCATACAGTAGTTCTATTTTTAGTTTTTTGAGGAACTTTTATGCCAGTTTTCATAATGGC
This sequence comes from Cacajao melanocephalus, assembly GCA_963573385.1. Classification (NCBI taxonomy): domain Eukaryota; kingdom Metazoa; phylum Chordata; class Mammalia; order Primates; family Pitheciidae; genus Cacajao; species Cacajao melanocephalus. Next base: position 17,061 of record CAUYLG010008547.1, on the reverse strand, counting down.
TATACTAATTTACATTCCCATCAACAATGAAGAAGAACAGTTGATCTTTGTATATTGATTCTGTATCCTGTAATCTCACAAAACCCAATTACTGGTTCTAGTAGCTTTTCATAGATTCTGTGGGCTTTTCTATGCACATAATCATCTTGTTTCCCAATGAAGACAGTTTTACGTGTTACTTTTGAATCTGGATGCCTTTTTTTCTAAAGTTACTGCTCTGGCTAGAATCTTTAGTACAATCTTGAATAGAAGTGGTAAAAGGAAATGTTTTGTTCTTGAATTTTAGGGAGAAAGCATCCAGTTTTTCACCACTATGATGTCATTTGCAATTTTTTTATTTTTATTTTTTACTGTTCTTTGAGACAGGATCTTGCTCTGTTGATCAGGTGGGATCGCAGCTTACTGCAGCCTCGACCTTCTGGGCTCAGTTGAGGCCAGATCCTCTCACCTCCCCTCCTGAGTAGCTGGAACTACAGTGCATGCCAGCATGCTCAGCTAATTTTAAGTTTTTTGTAGAGATATGGTCTCACTATGTTGCCCAGGCTGGATGTTTATAGACCACTCTCTTTTCTGTGCTCATTAGACCCAAAACGCACGTCTACGGCACCACCTTCTTCTTAGTATTGTATGTATTTGTTGGCATTTCTAAGTTTCTGTCCAGACTACACATTGAGAAAGAGAACCGTTTCATTCATGGTAGTTTCCCAAATAATGTACATTAGTATAGTAGATGTTTAACAGATTCTCATAAAAAGAATATTTAGTGCTTAGTGAGGCATTTACCCAGTTATCGGTTTATTTATGTGATTATTAGTAACTATCTTCCTCCTCCACTAACTGTGACTTTCCTTAGTGCAGAGATTGTGTCTCCTTTTGTTCACTATTCCATCTCTAGTGCCCTTTCCCATGCTTGGCACATGGTATCCCTTAATAGATACTTGATGAAGGATTGCATACACAAAATGACTAAAGTGGACCATGGTACGAAGAATCCTCTGAAAACAGTTCTTTCACATGTAAGTGTTTTAAGAGGTGCTGTTCTCCAGTGGGTGTATTTGTTCTTTAAAATATTAATTCATTCATTGTAGGAGTATTTAGGCTCAGCCTTAGAGGGGTCAAAAGTATTGAGAAAATTTGCCACTGCTGAAACCTCTAGTTTTAACATTTTTTTTCTCCTGAAAGTAAAAAAAAAAAAATCAATGATATTAATATATTTTTTTATTTTGTAGATGTTAAAATAAAGAAGGGAAAATGTCTCAATCACCATTTTATCCTCAACACTTACTGAGCACAGTGCCTGGCCCACAGAAAACACTCAGTAAATATTTCCTCACTGAACACATGAATGCTCATTTGAGACAAGCGTTAGCAGCTAACAAAATTCTCAGGAGTGAACTCATTGTCAGAATTATCTATTGACTTTTCTTAGAGTAATTACAGAGTAATTAGCAGAGAAAGGTGAATAAAGAAAAATGGCTAAATGGAAAGTGTGGCTTCTTAATTGCTATTATCAATGATGAAACAAAAAAAAACTGGTGCAAATATTTGACATCATAATTTCCAAACCTGATCAGGCTTATAAATCTTACATAAAATTTAATTAAAAATGAATGAAGACCAATGAACTTCAATGACTTTTGGACATAATTTTTATTTAAGCATGGGCTTTTAGCTTGTTTCACCCTAGAGTGCAACCTTTCAGTTGCACAAATAGCGTTCAGAGCTACAGGGCCATTATACTGTTGCTGGTGTTGGTACAACTTCCTCAGACGGTATGAATATGACCCGCAGAAAAAACGATCCACGAAGAAAACACAATGAGAAAACATCCACTGTTTTACAAATTACTCTGTTATCACAGACACAAAATGGCAGTTACTGTTAGTAAATCAGCCACAGAATACTTAAAAAAATCTTTAGACAAAGAAATGGGAACTTCTTTGTGGGAAATAGGGTCTTCATCCACAATTTAAGGTAGAAAATATTTCAGGATCAAGCATTTTTCTTATCCACAGAACAACGCTAAACCAACATACAATTTTAAGGAGTATATTAAAGGAGATACAATATCTTTACAACTATCTTCTTGAATAGGTATTTCAATTAATTTTCTGCAGAATATAAGTAGCCCCAAATTCAGCAGCAAAATATTACAACCTAACAAGTAAATACAGTTTCAATGTGTTATATTGTAGAAGAGAATACATAAAGGACAAACAATGATAATTTAATAATATAAAATATGAGACATAGCTGAAATACAGTCCACTTAAATAGCTTTGTGACCAAGAATGTTAAATACTGTGCTAAATGCCATTTTAAACATAAAATCTCTTAAAATTTTTTGTGCTTAAACTTCATTTTTCTGTTAAACTATTTCTTATTGTCAATACTGCCACTGTAACCGATATTACAACAGATCACAACTTTCACGGACACATCAACATGAAGACATTTACTTATGAGCAAATAAGTCACTTGTCATTAGTTCACAGTGTGGGAAAGTGGTGTACACTCGGTCTTGAGAAGGGCTTTCAGGTAATCACCCAGTCCTTCACAGAGATTGCCTGATATCAGATGCAGTGTGAGATTTAAAAGAATGGAGAGCAACACATCACATGTCGGAAGGAAAAAGAAAACTTTTTGATTCTTCATGGGTATTGCCTAAGTGACCTTCGTCTTCTGTTGTAGAAGTGCCTGAGCCCATGTTGTCGTGAAAAATTCATCATGTAATTTTGTTTGCGAGTGCTGTGAATATCAAACAGGATAGAGGCAGGGAGGGAAAGGAGAAAGAGCATGTAAGTCCCATCATTGAATGTGCAATCTATTCTAGGTCCTAAGTTACTCTGATATTTGTTTGAAAATTTTCAGGGTTAATAGGTCATGCTGACATTACCACCCAGTGACAGACGAACTAAAGGCTGGGACCTGTACTCACTGCCTTTGGCCTTGAAGAAATCCCTGTCTTTTCATGAGTGAGTTATCAACCAGAAAAGATGCCCAATTCTCTTGATTCATAGCAAAAGCAAACTGAAACTATTTTGAATTTTGATTTTTATTCTTGAATGCTTCCTGAAAATATTTGCTTGGGTACATGTCACTTGAGAGTGTGCTCTATACCCATTACCTTAAATATATCTTTAACAAGCAGGAAAAATAGTTTGGTTCCTTTAGCAAACACTCTCACTTAAAGCTTAAAAACCAAAAAGAAAGAAACAGACTGTTAGCTGGATCAGTTTGACCTTCCTAGTTCATGCAGTCCCATGGGACAAAATAAAGACGTCAGTTTTTCTCAGAATGCTAAATTCCCTTGTCTTCCTCAAACTACAAGCATCTGGGTTATATTTTATAAACATGGCCTTAGGAAAGAGACACTCCACTGAAAAAAGGTCATAAAATACTAAGAAAGTGTAACCAAATGTATAATTATAAATATGTATGTATATATTCCCCCACATATGTACATACACACATTTATACACACATGCTGTGTGCGAAGCTGATAAAAATACTGAAGATGGATTTCAGGGTCCTGTAGGAAATTGTACAATACTAATAGTGATAGCTGTTAATGTTTTGGCATGGTCCTTTAAAAAGGATCGTGAGCTGTAGCATCACTGAAAGGATCATATTCTCACACTCTGACCTGAGTGACAATATATCCATATGTGGCATCAATATGTGGTTTATAAGAGTGAGCCTATCGGTAGTTTTCCAATTCATTGAGTTTCCTCAGTACTCTTATGGTCGCAAAGCCTTTCTCCCTAATTCGACCAAAACATAAAATGCACATAATGTCATGTGATGTGATTCCAACATGAAGATCAATATGACATGAATTTGAGTTAGGGTAAAAGAGAGGGAAAAGGTAATTTTGTTCTGAGCAGTATAATCTTCTGCATTATCAGTCATCAATATGCTAGTAAGGTGTAAAGTGATGTTTTACTTAGTATAATAGGTATTATACTTAAGTATTATTGTACTAGCACTTGTAAAACAGACAACTTTAAAACAAGATAATTGTACACTTTGATCATTGCAAAAGAAAATTTATAATAAAATATCTCAAACGAAAAGACAAAAATTGAATTTTGTCAGATATGTATAACCAAAAAGCAATAGCATCTGTGCTAAAATACTGACAAAAGGACCTCAAATTGATATATATTTTATAAAATAAAATAAGGCACTAATAATATCCCTCCTAGGTTTCAGTAGTATCAAAATGCTAGAAACAATAAAATGGAAACAAAGAATATATCCTGAAGATATTGTAGAGAAAAAGATTAAAAAAAAATCTTTTGTCTTTAGGTAGCTTTACTATCCTCCCCATCCCATCCCCTCCATGTGACAATATGACATGTATCAACTAAGTTGATCAGTTTCAATGTCATAGTTGAATGATGACACAAATTTATCCATTATTTATTAGCTTCTATAAGTACTAACTACTGCTGCCTATGTAAAATCAAGTTACAAAAAAAAAAAAAACCAAGGAATTAATGTATTGAACTAATCAAGTGTTCAAGAAAAATCATCCTGTTGCTTCTTTATTCACAAACTCTTGGGACTGGCACTTGCTGTCTTATTGCCAGCATCCTCAGTCCCCTTATAGTTCTTTCCCTGAGCTATTATATGGGCCCCTGAACTAGCCTCCTTAACTTAATTATTTCCTTTGGTGGGAAAAAAAAAAAAAAACCTCCACAAAAAGGAAACCCCTGAAATACTAAGAAAGTATAACTGAATGCATAATTGTAAACGTGCATGCATACCTTCCAACACGTACATGCAACTGATTTGGCACACCATATTCAGTAAACTTTTCCTCAAACACTGCCTTCACTTTGCTCAAAAACCATGCAGAATCCTCTTATCTATGGAGCAGCAGCTAAGCCAACTTAAGCAGACATTTCAAGTCCTCTTCATGCTTAATCGTACTCTGCCCTTTCTTTTTCTACGTTCCTATACAGACCTGCTCTACTCAAACTTGCCTTGAGTCCTTTCTACCCACCTCATTGGCCAGTTATCAACATTACTTCCTAGATTCTACGTGTACAAGTATTACATTTTCTTTATTGCTTACTCCCTCCAGAAGTGAACTTTTTTTCCTACTTTGAACACTCATAGTGCTCATATCCTGCTTTGAAGGAGTTTATTTGTGTTTATATCTTGGCTCCCCACAATTAAACTTCTGTTGGTATGGGGGCCAGACCCCAACTCCCCCAACCCCCACACCATAGCATTGAGCCTCCTGCCTGACCCCTGGGTGGTCAAGGCATGTTTGTTGAACTTATGGTGACTTACTGATTGGATTCCTGTTGTAAATCATTACTCTTTAACTATAAGGAATAATTGCAAAGTTAAAGCAATGAAAATTATTGTTAAATACACGCTTAAAGATATAAGGTACTCAAAGAGAATCTGAAATAGTTAAAATATTTTATATCAAAAAAATATAAACTTAGAACACTCAAGATATTTTGTTACCTCAATGCAACCTAGATTGACATGAGAGTTACCTTAGATATGGGAACAAAAGAACATGTAGTTTTAACAAAACTTGATGTGCATACTTAACAGCTTTAAAGCAATGTCTCCATATAATTATTTACTTATTATAGTGCTGATTTAAAGTCTCCATCTTTATAGGTGAGAAAATAAATAGTAGCAGGTTGCAGATCTTTAGTGTCCTAAAAACTAGTCCAAGGTGGAAGCTTACAACCAATTTAGGGGACATTTTGAGTCACTGGATGCTTTTTTTTTTTTTTTTTTAATAATGTTTTTGTTCTTAAAATATTTTAAATATATTTCTTATTTATTTTTTATTTTTTTGGTAGAGACAAGGTCTTGCTATGTTGACTAGGCTGGTCTCAAACTCCTGGCCTCAAGTGATCCTCTTGCCTTGGCCTCCCAAAAGTTCTGGGATTATATAAGCACGGCCACTGTGCCTGGCCTGGATGCTCTTTAATTTTGTATAAGTTTATGTATCAGTATCATATCTTTGGATTCCTGAGAATATTGATATGCATACAGTAATGGACTTGCTATAGATGCCTAGTGTTCATATAGTCACATTAAAAATGGTGGCCAGGCGTGGTGGCTCACTCCTGTAGTCCCAGCATTTTGGGAGGCTGAGGTGGGTGGATCACAAGGTCAGGAGATTGAGACCATCCTGGCTAACACGGTGAAACGCAGTCTCTACTAAAAATACAAAAAATTAGCTGGGCATGGTGGCACAGGCTGTAGACCCAGCTACTTGGGAGGCTGAGGCAGGAGAATTGCTTGAACCTAGAAGGCGGAGGTTGCAGTGAGCCGAGATCACACCACTGAACTCCAGCCTGGGTGACAGAGCGAGACTCCATCTCAATAACAAACAAAAAAGCCATACTATCAAAGTATCCTTGAAACTAACTGGTAGTTTGGTATGTGAAATACAAAAATCTTTTGAGTCAGTTAGGTTGGAATCTAATGAAGTTGATTTTCCAGTTTTTGAACCTTTTAAAAACAAGCACTATGGCAAGCTATACCAAAATGCTGTCTGCCTTTAAGACTATTTAATAAATTGACATGGTTACTAACAGTTACTATGCCTTCTAAATGTCTAACTTACAGCATTGGGCATTAGGGGAATTTTTAATAAGCTTATATTTACTCATTTTTCACTTGTATCTGTGAGTCTATTTTTGTTTTTGATACAGGTAGATGTACAGCTATAGAACCTTATAACTGAAATAATAAGAAGTAAAATGAAGTTGTAAAGATTTATTTATTCACTGCAATTACTAGAGAAAGTAATTTTTATTTTAAGTTCAATAAAAGCAGGTTATGTTTGTCCCAAGGCACATCGACTATGCCATCTGACATACCAATTTGCTTTGGTTGTGGAGAGAACTAGGTCCATTTAAAAATTCTTCCATTATGATTAAGTAATTGAAAGAAGGGAGAATGAACAACAAAGTCTTCTTGGAAATGATAATTTAAATTTCCATCATTGCCAAGAGAGTTTAGGGACTTGGATGGCATATGGAATTATAAAATGTTTCCTTGTTTCTGCAGAGGAAATACGGCTATTGCACGATATTTGAATAACTACTGATTCTGTGCTCTTTTGAACTGTTACTCTTCAATGGAGATACAATCTTAGCTCATTTATTATTATGAAAACATTCAACTGATTTTTAATGGATTCTAAGGAAAATGGAGGAGATAGAGAATTGATACTAATTTGAGCCCATATAAATTTAGGCATTTTCACTTGCCAGTAATTAATTTATCTTCAAAACATATGGTAGAACAAATAATGGTTTATATAAATGCAGACATAAGAATCCAGTAGACTGTTCAACATATCTTCAAGAGAAATACTGGTGAGCATAAGATGGGAAGCTGCCACTCAAACTATCACTGAAATGCCTCTACATAGAGAATGCCACACATTTGACTTCAAAGGCTGTGCATTTTCAGGAAGGCTATGCACAAATAAGTGCAGGCACAAATATCTCACACATACTGAAGATTTCATGTTTCTTTTCTCTGATAAATGAGAATGAGAATAACATCCAATAATGTGCACCTCAGGGAGATGTAAGGATTAAATGAGAACTTCTGATGTTTGATAAATTATAAACATTTTGCCTTCTTAAGTTTTAAGGTATCCCAGAAGACAAATAGAAGTGTATATTAAAAGTGGCCAATCTTACCTAAGGACAAGATCTAGAACTTGTAAGTCTTATGAATACATAATAGGTCTGCCAATTCAGTTATTAACTTAGAGGAGAATTGGTAAGTCAGGGCACCCTCACGGTCTTTTGGAAGACATTACATTTAATCAGAGTCCCTAGATCTTTTGCACACATTTCTATTTCCCTTGCTCCTGATAACAAATTTATCAACTGTGAGCACTTCAAGGGCAGCATACAGTGTCAAGCACAGAGGAGAATCTAAGTCAAATCTGTTGTCCAGTGATGAAATGCTGACTAGCAATCTGGTCTATGCTGTTGTGCCCAATATTGTATATATTAGGGACTTATCTCAATTTGACTGACTCTGAATTTATACGGATATGAGTTTCAAATGTTCCAGTATATACCAGTATCATTTATAACTGTGTTCATAGATTTTTTTTTTCACTTGCAAAGGTGTTTTACAAAACTTCTCAGTTAAGTTTGGTGACACTGATGAAACTATTAGTAAACAGTTCCCCAGATTTAGTAAGGAGGACTTACCTTACTCTAGTGGAAAACCAATGACAGCAAATAATGAAATATAACACAAGTTAAAAAATGCCTTTCAATGCATGCAGCACTGTGATTAGTCATAAAAGTCTGATCAGGTTTAGACGCAATATAGGATTTTTCATCTCTTTTGAAAATAAAAATTAAAGAAGTTATTTCTTATTCTTCTATACCCAATATGTACATATACTTTTCTATGTAATGCAACATGCAATATTTGCTCATAACCATATGTTAAGGTACATGTAGCTGTAGTACTACATTTGGCATAAATGTTGCATATAAATTATAAATATTAAATTGTTTAATAACTACAAATTTTAAATCTGATTTTTCAATTATTTTACATTTAGGAAATACTAATTCCTGAATATACTAAGGAACGGGCTTTGAAAAATACAGAAGTCTTCTATATCAGATAACACAATCAAATTTAATAAAGGACAAATATGCTTTGCAACAAATGTAATATGTTCATCTCCATAAATCATTTGTGCCAAAAATGCAACAGTATCTTGATAATGAATAGCATGAGGGGATGGTCACGATGGAACTCATTTTAAAATCTGATAAATGCGTTTAAGACCATAGTTAGCAACACAAGGTTTGCAGTTCTCCATATATGTGGTAATAATTCACTTTTTTAGTAAATCCATTCACGAAGGCTAACTTTTTACTGAGCAGTTTGCTTTCAAGGTACACATGCAAAAATCGTCCCACTTCATTATACACATGACAGGTTGTGACTTAGACACATACACAGGAAATGTGATGTGTGAATGAAATGCGAGTTGGGTGAGGGAGATTCTTAGGATAGAAGTATGAATGCCCAACAAAAGTGGCCAAGACAACAAATTATCTTTTATCCTAAGAAGAACCCCACCAGCATGGATCTTGTGAGGGATCTGCCCAAATGTATTTATAAACATTTACTAAAAATAAACATTCTATGCTAACAAATGAATTCAGAGAAATTAGGTTTCTAACACTTATTCTCAATGATCGTGTTATGCCACATCATTCAGACTTTACGGAATGAGGACTTTTTGTAAGCTAGTGAGGCTGGAAAAAAATTATGTCAATTAGGTTCATCTGTTATATGGCAGATTAGCAGAGGCTAATCATCATGAAGTGCTTTTCATGGGCAGGTTTTATTGGAAAATGTCATGAGAGTGGGAAGATTACACTCTCAAACAAGCATAAGAGACTTCGCTTGTTAAATGCTACAAGGGTGGTTTTCATCCTTATGGTGTGGGGCTTCTCATTCTGTACGTCCATATTTATGAAACTCAAATCCTTCCACATGTAGTATTTTACAATTAAACTCTTTAATTAAAAGGATATTACAAATCTTGTTCATTTAGGATACACTCTTAAATCCTGAAATATTGTCAAAAGTCCTAAATTTGTTCTCATTAAACTTGTGTTTTCTTGGTTAATATGGGCAGTACTGAGGTTAAACTCCATATAAGATACCATGCGTGACCATAAGTTTTCTTTCTAGAGGTTTTTAGCATGTGTCCTTGGTGCACATGCACAAAAGCGAAACTATGGTAATAAAGTTAGATTAAGGCCAACCTTCACTTAAAAAAAGAAAAACATTTCTAGAAATTCCTAAGTGAAATGTATGCCCCAACCGTTAGTTGCAAAAACATATCAGTAGCCCTGTTTGTAACCTTCAGTTAGGTAGGGTTTGTATCTCTTGAGATACACGCCTCCGTCTCCTCTTCTCCCTGCCATGCTTGAGGAGTTAACATTGCTAGTTCAAATAACCAAGTGTTCTGATACAAAAGTGTAGTTAATTAAGAGCATGTTTTCAATTAATAGGGCTTTATGGAAGTAGTCCATCTCTCTATTTTTAAATATAAAACCTCTGGAGCAAAGTTATAATTAGAAATATTTGTGATCATGACATGAACCTTGGCTCTAGCTTCTTTGTGCCTCATATGATTGAAAGACACTCTGCAAAACTATTATAATTAATTTTTTGAATTATCTGGAACTATCTATTTATTTTAAGCTCATCAAATGAATGAATGATTATTTTGTAGCGCTACTAAGTGCATATTAATGAATGAATGCCTTAAAATTCTTTGTGGCTCTTTTGAAAAGAAGTATTTCGAAAAGGTAGAGTGGTATAGAAATGTTAAACTCTAAGACCACAGAAAAACATCAAAAACATAGTTCTGGAAATATAACATCTTAGTATTATATATTTTTTGAAACAACTCATTTATTGAACTCAGCTTTGTGAGATATTCTTCTTTTCAAAAAGAAGGAAAATATAGTCCTTTAATTTTAACAATTTTTGAAATGCCATTAAATAGACTGCATTTTCTTTTGAAATTATATCTACATAAAAGCATATGGTGGTATATATAAAGTTATAATTTTTAAATTATTCCTGACAGAAGACTTAGAATAAAATCCAAAGCATGCAACACCATGCAAGTGTAGCAATGCTCTTATCTCATTCAAAATGTTTTAGTGCTCTGAGAGTTTGAGATAATAATGTAGGATAAGAATAGACTTATTAGGATAAGAGCCTGATAGATGAAAAATTCTTCAGAGTATTTAAAATATGCAGATTGATGCTGGTAGTTGCTAATGAGCATTAATTCCAACACCAGGTGTCCTGAGAAGTTTTTTTGGGTGCTGTGTGCTGAGGTTTCCTGGCGGTGCTCTGAGAACCTCTGAGGCAGCAGGTTGACAGGGAGCAAGGAATAGAGTTTTGTTTCCAATATGTAAAGGGGTTGCTTTTACACTGGCTGGTATATTGGCACCTCTGAACCCCCCCACCCCTGCTTTTTAATCTTAGTACAAGGGAGGAAATTACTGGTGATATGTCTCTGAAATCCGAAATAGGTAACTGCAATTGATTGTTTGGGCAGGAAGAAACTATCTACTCAAATGTGTGATACGTTAAGAATTATTGTGTTTACTCAAGGGCGAGATCAGTATCCTGCTTTCTTTTGAGGACTGTCAGGTTTCGAAGTTTCCATAGGAGTTGGTAATGCTTTGTCAGGCATAGGAAGTCCCATTGATGTAAATTGTATTGGAAAGCCACTTGAAAGGTAAAAAGTGGTTATTGACTCTAATTTTATTCTCTACTAGTTTATTAGAATCACCTGAGCTGCTTTGAAAACAAGAATAATGCCCAGTTCCCACTGAAGATTAATTTAAAGCCTCATCCAAAGAGATGGGCCTGGGCATTGGGACACTTGTTGATGTTTTCAAAAGCTTCCCAAGTGATTCTGATGTTCAATCAGATTGAGAAGGGCTGTTCTGAAAGGAAAGTAGCCAGGGCAAAATGGTTCTAGGGTTGGATTTTGGTCTATTTGGACATCTCTCTATGGCCTTACTGTATATTGATTCACTTTAGGGCCCAGGTTATTTTATTCTGCTGGAATAACATACTCTGAGGAAATCAATATCTAAGTAAAACATCAGCCTCATAGATTCAGATGAGTCTGGACTGTTACTTTAAACTTCAACTTTGTCTTGTAGAGGCAGAGCCCAGCAAGTTGTCCAAAAGCAGCAGCGCGCACAGGAGGCTAGTGTGGGGACCAGGTTGCTCTCAGAGTTGGGGGTTGATATGGATGCCATGCAAGCAGGTGCCTCAGTGAAAACTAAGACGAGGGCTAGCTCAAGACCGAAAAATTCAGCTCATGGCTATGACTGAACGAAAACAAATCTGGTAGTTTTCCTACCAATTAACCACTTAAATTTGCTTGCAAAATGACTGAAATCAGCCACAGGACTGATTTCATTTTGGATTTGGTAAGCAGAATGAACATTTGAACCTATCTACCGAGAAGATTCGCCTCTCCTTGCCAACCACTTGGAGCCATCAGTCCGAACCCGTCGAGACATAAGCATTCCAGTTCTACAGGAACTAGATTGTTAGAGAAAAAGCAAGTCATCTCTCTGTGAGGGAACAGTCAACTCGGCCAGGTGACAGTGGTGACAGCTTTATTATATAAAGGGGGAAAAACACCTTTAACTTGTTAGATGCTGGAATTGGTCAGGAGGAATCTGATACCGCAGATTCTTCATTCTAGTTGCAACCACATCATTAAATGTAGAATGTCTGTAATTGGGCACATTAGCTAGTAACGCTTCATACACCACCCACTACAAATTCTTCCTTTTCAAGGATGTCATTTCATTTCATAAGGCAACCCATATCTGCCTTAAGACATGGTTTCCCATTTACCTGGAGACTTTTGTTTTATCCAATTTAACCAATATTATCAATCCTTAAATAAATGTACTTATAGAGGTTTTTGAAGGTACATTACATTTCATTTGGGGCTTTGCTATTTCACTGATGACTTGAGCTATAACTTGCAGTTGCAAAACAGTGTAAGCCAAAGTGCTCCTCTGGGGGCTTCTCATCAAAAGCAGTTCTTACTTAATTAAGGAGCATGCCATACCAAAGGAATTTCAAACCTTCCTAAAATGGACATGGGATGCCATGTATCAGATACTCACAGGACGACCTCCACATGGTCCAAAGCCCACTGATCATGACCTGTTCCATTGTGTCGTGGTTGCCACCAGCGCAGTAAGACTCCTTTCATCCGTGCCTCCCTGGGTCACAGACAGAAGGACAAAGATATTATACATTAGGAAACTGAACTTTTTGGTATGTGACTTCTAGATATCAAGTATTATATTAGGCTAATCTAAATCAACAAAATGTTGTGCATGGAATTCAGATTGGCTTAGGTCATAGTATTCTTCTGAGTGGCATTAAATTTATTGGCTATTCAACGACTTGTAAAACTTTTCCTTCTCTCTCCCTCCTTTCCCTTGTTCCATTAATATCTCAAAGATTTTTGGTCAAGCATGGAGTGCTTTCTGTGTGGCAGACACTGTGCCAGAAGCTGGTCTTACAAGGCAAAGCAAAACTGACATGACTACTTAACTTCAGTAAAATTTCAAACTAGCACACCAGCAGAAAATAAATGTTTTCTAAGACTAGAAGAACTGGTTAGCAGGGAAAATAGGCAAAAACTACCCTTTCACTTAGTTGTTATTGTCTATTCCCTCTTGTCCTTATTCTTTGCTTTAATTTGTGCCTTTTGGGTCCAAATTGAAAACAGTAACACCACTTTGGAGCTCTGGGTTAGTCTTGGTTCTGCCACCACCTAGTTTTGTGGCATTGGTGCAGTAACTTCACACAACTTCTACCTCAAACTTCCTGATTCTCAGGAATTCACAAAAGGATTGTGCATGAGACCATGCCTTTCCATTTGGGCCACTTACAGGGGGACATTGTAAGACACTCTCTGAGCTTGTGTGAAGTCCTTAGGCTGGTGCTGAGCGATGACGTGCCAGGTGATCCCATTGTTGACGCTGTACTGTAGCAGCACTGCCTTGTCCACCGCGTGGGGGCCACTCAGGTCACTGTTGCAGCTGTCCGTCTGTGACGTGCTCCCAATTTGCAAAACAAACATGATTTTGCTGAAAAACACAGGGAAATCATCTTTATTTTTATTTGTACTTATTTTTTGAGAGAGAGTCTTGCTCTCTCACCCAGACTGGAGTGCAGTGGTGTGATCTTGGCTTGCTGCAACCTCTACCTCCTGGGTTCAAGCAATTCTAACTCAGCGTCCCTAGTAGCTGGTATAACAGATGTGTGCCACCATGCCTGGCTATTTTTTGTAATTTTAGTAGAGACAGGGTTTCACCATGTTGGCCAGGCTGGTCTCAAACTCCTGACCTCAGGTGATCTGTCCGTCTCAGCCTCCCAAAGTGCTAGGATTACAGGCGTGAGCCACTACACCCAGCTGGGAATAATCTTTAAACTAAATTCAGGAAGTATTAAAGGAATTATACTTCCTTAATCTTTTCTTGTTCCTAAAGTCCATGATTTCCAAGTTCATAATGTAGTAGAATCAGAAGCAGCCAGTCTTGAGAGCTTGTTTGGAGGTTTTAGCAGGGGAGTACAGCTAGTTGTATACTCTTGACCAAAGACTGATCCTCCTCTGTTGGGGATGGTCATCCTTTTCACCTAGCATGCAGCTTTGGTAGGGATGCACATGGAACAGTGAGGGAGGATGGGGACACCCACCTAGACAGCCAGATCAGCCGAATCAACCCTGGTGATCAATGGGGTGACAGATGTCACACTCAGATTGCCCTCACATTTGTGAAGCAGCCAGTCTTATGACTACATCACTATTAGTAACCATAGTTATTTATATTGCCTTCTATATTATACATGTGAAAACCAACATTTATTATACTTCCTTCTATATTATACATATGAACACCTCAGAAAGCTGATTTTCTAGACAAAGAAAGTAATTTTGACTTTCAAAGATGTGTCCTCTTTTCATGATGTTGAAAATCTTTTTGGAGTATTTCATTTAAAACATCTTCTATTCTCTGAAAGGTGACGTGGGTCAAATAGCTGAGGACATGGAGAGGACAGGGAATACGACCACAATATTTATGCTGCATTCTTTTTACAAATAGCTCCAAGCTGAATACATCTGGATGGGGTTACGTCATTATGACTATTTAGGAAAGGCTGTCTGGACATCAGAGCTGTGGGAAAACTGAGTTAGGACATGCAGGTTCTGAGCCATGTGTATTGTTCTGTTCAACACGACATCTTGCTTTTCATTGCGTCCTTGCCCTAGATAGAGCTTTTAGGCATGGGAAATAAATCCTTTTATGATTTCTCATGATTAACAGAGTACCTAATTTAAAGTAGGTGGTGGAATAAAGAGTTAGACTTAAAAATAAATAAATGCATAAACGAATTTAAAACAACATAGCGTGCCATTGCTAACTAAGCACCTAGTTGCAGCTGTATATGGTGGTGTCACAGAAGACACCAGGTTGTCTCTATACTAAGTATGCTCTTTTGGTAGGCCAAAAAAAAAAAAAAAAGAAGATGGTGGATGTGAATTTTTATCATATCATGGTTTCTGTACAGGAATTAATTTTATTATATTCTCATTGTTTATCATATTAAGGGCCCCCAAACATGCCTTTCCGCCTCTGAAAATATATCACTAATATTATATTTTCCAAAGTGAAAGGTTTCAAGTAAACTAACTTCTCATTAACTAAACACATCAAATTCTCAAATATCCTCATAGATATTGAACACTTTTTAGCATTCGAGCAACACTCTAGAATAATACTTAGCAACCTGTTTTAAGCCTTGGAATCTTGTCTTGAGTTATATAGACAAAAAGATGTGTTTACTCTGTATAAGGTAGCCAAAGCTGTGAAGGTTGGGTAGGGAAGGAAATTTAACCCTCCTTATGTCTTTGTCGATCACTTCCCTCGTCATTTGCAAGGTCTCTTCCCACTCTACTCTGTATTAACCTCCAGCTGTGATAGCACATACATTTTTAAAGATCTCACCCATCCATCCATCCATCCATCCATCCAACATTTCTATTTATTACACTTATATATGCTAAATATAGGCATATGTTTGCACTGCTACAAATTTACTTCACATACACATTTATATTTACATACTTGCCTGTGCTCAACATTAAATTATCTATGTAGATTATCCCTAACCATTTAAAAAAATATTTGGCAATTTCTCTGGGCTTATGCCTATATTATCACCACTCAGCCACTGTGTGTGAAGAAATACAAAGCAATTCTCTAATAAACTTAAGTGAAGCATAATTCTGAGCTGTGAAAACATATGCTGCCTTGTCCCAAATTCAAATGATAGGTATTCACTGCTTAGTGACATCTGTGCCATGAAGTTCATGATCCTATCTAATAGACAGTGGACAATCGCTGGGCTTGTGACTAATTTTATGTCTGGAGGACATAAAGGAACAGTCACAGAGGAAAAGGAACAGTCACAGAAATTAACTAGACCAACCAGAGTCATTCAAGATTAAAAACAAGTATTCAATACGGAGCTTTGGGTACCTTGCTCGAGTGAGATCCAGAGGCTTGGTAGCTGCTTGCCTGATCTGACAGCCGTTAAAGTACAGTGAGTCTCCATGGGCGTAGGGGGCCAGCTGCCCACAGCCACTTCCTATGACTCCACCTTGAATGGTCTCCCAGTTTGCCTCAGTGACTCTTGCAGACTCAAAATTATCTTTAATATAAGTAGGAAGATCGTGACTGAAAACAGAGCAATCATCACCTAGAGGAAAAGGAACAGTTACAGAAATGAACTAGACCAACCAGAGTCATTCAAGATTAAAAACAAGTATTCAAGTTCAGATTTAAGTCATTATTGTTATTGTAAGAATGGTAAAATACAAGGAACTTAAACAAATTTACAAGAAAAAAAACAACCTCATCAGCAAGTGGATGAAGGATATGCACAAACATTTCATAAAAGAAGACATTTACGCAGCCAACAAACATATTTAAAAAAGCTTATCATCACTGGTCATTAGAGAAATGCAAATCAAAACCACAATGAGATAACATCTCATGCCAGTTAGAATGGCGATCATTAAAAAGTCAGGAAAAAACAGATGCTGGACAGGATGTGAAGAAACAGGAACGCTTTTACACTGTTGGTGGGAGTGTAGTTAGTTCAACCACTGTGGAAGACAGTGTGGTGATTCCTCAAGGATCTAGAACCAGAAATACCATTGGACCCAGAAATCCCATTACTGAGTATATACCCAAAGGATTATAAATCATTCTTCTATAAAGACACAGGCACAAGTAAGTTTACTGCAGCACTATTCATAATAGCAAAGACTTGGAACTAACCTAGATGCCCATCAATGTTAGACTGGATAAAGAAAATGTGGTGCATATATACCATGGAATGCTATGCAGCCACAAAAAGAATGAGTTCATGTCCTTTGCA